>PISW01000900.1:165186-330614 GCA_004023785.1 Mungos mungo
CAGTTAACCAACTGAGCCACCCAGGCACCCCCTGAATGGCACTCTTCTAAGGCACAAGAAATAACATATTTCGTTGCCAGGAAATGGCGTGCAAAGATGCTCAGCCACGCACTAAGCCAGCCAAACCATCAGCCGTACTATGTCACCTTTCAATCTATTCATTCAACAAGCCTTGAGTCAGCTCCCATCTGCCCTGCATTATGCTCACAGCCATGCTCACGGTGGTTAAAAAAAAAAAGCCCCCCACTTCCCACATGGAGCTCAAAGACCAATAGGAGAGACAGAAATCAAACAACGATGATGACATAGATAAACATTAAATTGCAAATTACAAAACATTACAAGAAAAACACAGGATGCCATGATATACATCAGAGGATCCACAATGTGGTCTGGGCCATCGAGTTAGCCTTTTCTTAAAGATGTGATTTTTTTTAGTTCATCTAAAAGATTCCACTAAGATTGAGCAAAGAAGGGTGCTGGCGCTGAACTTGTTGGGTCAGAAGGATTCCAGGAGGAATCAGACTATTCCAGGCAATGGAAATAACATGTACAAAGGCCCTGAGGCCAGAGGGAACATGGTGGTTTTGAGGTCTACAAAGAAAGTCAAGGAGATTGGAAGGGGATAGTTAGCATGGAATAAGACTAGAAGGGTATGTGGGTCATGGAGAAGATGTGGCTATTTGGCCTACAAGCACTGGGAGGCAGGTCTTCTTTTACCTTGAAAGGTTGGATGGGTGAAAATCTTATGGTGATAATCGGGTATACCAGTAATTTCTATTTTATATTAATATAAGTTTAAAATAAATACAGCATCACAAACTGGAAGGCTCTTTCATATAGTTGGGACTTCTATCTACAAACAGCCTGGAAGTGAATATGTGAGCTACAACAAATACATGTTTCATGTCAATTAACAGACCATGACTACACCATTGGTTCTCGGGAACCACATAATATCCTAACTGGCCTATTGACTAGAATCAATTTCAGATACACAGAGGTGTGCCCATATGAGAAGGACTTTTGTCATTCATAGTGCACATCTGGACTGGACTATTACATTTAGGAAGGGACAGCCACTTAGGTGAAATCAGGGTTTTTCTAAGAGTATTGCCCCTGGATTCCAATTGATACGAGACAGAAACAACTTACAAAATAGCAGGTTGTCTTTCCTCTACGAAGGAAGACTATGGTGTGTGTGTAGGAGGTGGTGAGCAGTAATAAGGCTGCCCTCATCCTAATGACTGGAAATGACTGAACTCATCGGGGCTGGGGTGGGGGTGGGGGGTCCTCTGAGGTTCCCACAGGAACAAACATTAGGAAAATTGCCCACCTGGGCGGTCTTCCAGACACAAGCCACTCCCTTCCTAAGGTCTGAATCACCCCTAGGGGAAACCCAAAATAAAACAGGCCTGGAAGATCAGAAAAACAAATTTGTAATAGAGGTAGATAAGTTTCAGAGTTTTATTATCCAATTAAAAGATCTTAAAAGCAGCAAGTGTTCCTAATAGTACTAGCAAGAGAAACAATTGGTCCAACCTTTTGGAAAACCATTTTGGCAGTGTGTGTCAATAGCCTTAAAAATGCCCATACATTTCGAACACATGATTCTCTCCCTAGAAATTTATCTTAAAGAAATAATCAGAAATACATAATGTTCAGGGATCCTGGGTAGTTCCATTGGTTACGTGTCCAACTTCAGCTCAGGTCATGAGCTCACAGTTCATGAGTCTGAGCCCTGTATCAGGCTTTGTGCTGACAGCTCAGAGTCTGGGGCCTACTTCAGATTCTCTCTCTCTCTCTCTCTCTCTCTCTCTCTCTCTCTCTCTCTCTTTCTCTCTCTTTCCACCCTTCCCTCACTTGTGTTCTGTCTCTCTCAAAACAAATAAACATTTAAAAAAATAATAAAAAAAGAAATACATAATTTTCACAGATCCATTACTTATAAGAACAAAAAGTCAGAAGTAGTTTATATGTCCAATTACAGGAAAATGTAGAATAAATTGTAATACATGAAGATGAACTATTTTGAAGCCACTCAAAATCATATGTTAAAAAAAATTCAACCAAGTAAATTTGAGGATCTAATTAGCTTTTTAAATGATTTATGAATCAGGCAGCATCCCATTTAGCAAGTCGAGGGAAGTTCCAAGGAACTGTACAACATGCAATGATTTTATAGACAGAAATGGGGTGGGACAATTAGCAAAAGAAAAAAAAAAGAAATGTTTGAGGCAAAGTCAACTTCCCTTAAGGGGAAGGACAGGAGGTCTTATTAGGGGGATTATTTCATCTGAGTTTGCGGGATGGAGCAGACCCATGGGACAGATTACCTCACTGACACTGACCAAAAATTCATGACTATTAAGTTAAGACTATTTTTCTGGGGGAGTTTGAAACTATAATTAGGTTCGGTATTAAGCCCTGGTTTGGTGATTAGGCCTATGGCATAAGTGACTCCATTTTGGGCCTGTGGTTTTCTTTCTCACACGTCTTTAAAGAACATTTAATGACATAGGAAAACAGTATACATTAAGTTGAAAAGGCATTTACAGGGGTGCCTGGGTGGCTCAGTCTGTTTAACATCCAACTTCGCCTCAGGTCATGATCTCTCGGTTCATGGGTTCGAGCCCCAAGTCAGGCTCTGTGCTGACAGCTCAGAGCCTGGAGTCTGCTTCAGATTCTGTGTCTCCTTCTGTCTCTGCCCCTCCCCTGCTTGTGCTTTGTCTCTCTCGAAAATAAATAAAGTTTAAAAAAATAAAATAAAATAAAACAAAAAGCATTTTATCAGATGGTATATACAGTACAATTGCAAATACACACGTACACATACCTCAGAATAGCACAAAATGACGGTAGTGATTATGTCTGAGTGCTGGTCACTTGCTCCTTCTATACCTTATTTTGTAAATTTTCTATAATATCACACAAAGTTTTTAAAAATAAGAGAGGCAGACCTGGGTGGCTCAGTTGGTTAAGCATCTGACTCTTGATTTCAGCTCAGGTCATGATCTAACGATGTGTGGGATCAAGCCCCATGCTGGCAGCACCAAGCCTGCTTGGAATTCTCTCTCTCCTCTGTCTCTGGCCCTCCCCCTGCTCACACATGCTCGCTCGCTCGCTCTCTCACTCTCTCTCTCTCACTCTCAAGATAAATAAACATTTTTTAAAAATAGGAGAAAGTATAGGAAAACGATGGGCCCTCCATCCAGAATTAACTTGTTTTTACTTCAGCTACTTAATGAAGGAACAGAATGCTCTAGATGAAGTCTGAGACCACATTGTTTCTAGCCCTAAACCCTCTCTTCCTGGCTATACATCCATCTGGGCCATGTTTGCATTCTTCTCTGTACATTATGCTTTTCATAAGCATTACATAACGGTATTCTTTAAGCTCCTCAAAACGAACATACATTTACTACACTGGTAACGTTTATGACTCATTTTTTCTCATTCACATGAGCTTTTTGAGAGCCATTCAGGTTGCTATGTGTTGAACCAATTGATTTATTTTCATGGTGGTAATGTAGTCATCAAGCGTACGGTATCTGATGAATTCATTCTTTTTTTTTAATAGTTTATTTTCAAATTGGTTTCCATCTAACACCCAGTGCTTCTCCCTACAAGTGCTCCCCACCATGACCATCACCCCCTTCTCTCCCTCCTCCTCCCCTTTCAGTCTATGGTTCATTATCAGTATTCAATAGTCTTTCATGATTTGTGTCCCTCCCTCTCCCCAGCTCTCTTTCCCCCTCCCATGGTCCTCTGTTAGGTGTCTCCTGCTAGACCTATGAGGGCAAACGTAAGTTATCTGTCTTTCTCTGCCTGGCTTATTTATAGACGCTTTGGATGTTTCCAGGTTTCAGCTACGACGAATAATGCTGCGGTGTGGAGCCTTCATAATCAGAGAAGATGGTGGAGGACGTGGCTGAGTCTAGAGGAAAGGGCAGGTTCTGCTTCCCAGAGGCAGGTTTCACACTCGGTGCCCTGGAGCCCTCCGGAGGTCACCTGCCCCAGGGCTCTCTCTGATGCTTTGAAGAGGGACCGAAGGCCCGTCTCACCCGACCAGTCACCCTCTGACCTATACTTTCAACTGCTCAAACATCTACAAGGGCAACCGCTTGCTGACACACCGCTTCGCAGAAATAGCAAGCATGAGTCCAGTGCCAGAGCCACAAGCCCCTCATCAACATGCTTACTCTTCACAACAAACTTATTGCCTTGTGCCGCTGTCATCCTCGTGTTTTCCGTTGGGAGAATGAGGCCCAGAGAGATTAAGTAATTTGCCCAAGGTCACACAGCTAGGAACAGGTGGAGCTAGATTCAGACTCAGGCAGTGTGACTCCAAAGTCCATACTCCTAACCTCTGGACGCCATGGCCTCCCATAATAATCCACCGGCCCGGCTCTGTATCTCGTTTCCCTTTTTACAGCCTCACCTCACCCGAGCTTCAAGGCGGCCCTGCTTCTCCAGTCTGCACTCTGACTCCTCTCCTGAGTCACCAAACACACTGGCCCCTGTGCTTACACTGCTTTGGCTCCTTAACCACACACACACACACACACACACACACACACACACACACACACGTTTGCCACCTAACAAATCGTTATAGTCAGAATTCTGGTTTTATCACTCTTTATATAGTTCTTGAGCTACTCAAATCCGTGTCCTGGCCCCTTTCTTCTTCCTCTGGCGCTAAAGTCCTGCCACCAAAGCACTGGGACGTGGGGGAATAAAGTGATAAAGTTGCAAGTTACTCCTGCTCCCTCTCTAGAAAGTCTGTGTAACAAGTACGAGGGGGATCCCTCTTAAGAATCCTTCTGGAAGATACCCCATGTTGTGGACATCTATCTGTCAGTGGGGTGGATTTTCTGCACTTATTGAATTCAATACTCAGGTTAAATTGATGAATTGTATGACTCAAATATGTTTTTACATGACTGATTATTTTCTTGCCCATTCTATCAGCTGCTGAGAGAGGTGTGTTGTTAACATATAGAATGCTATATAGTCTACAACTCTGATGTGGACTGTGATTCCTCCCTGTAGTTCTGCTAATTTTTGCTTCGTATGGTTTAAAGCCATGTTGTGAGGTGGATACAACTTAGGATTGTTCATGTATCTGTGAATAGCTTACCATATCATTAAGAGAGGTCCCTTTTATTCCTCTTCCTCCAGGAGACCTTTCCTTAGAATCTATTCATTTTGATACCAATACAGCTACAACAGGCTTCTTTCGACTAGTTTCAGTGGTATGTTAGTCTACATTTTTCTCACATTCAATTTATCTGTCCTTTTACTTAAAGTGTGTCTCTTGAAGACAGCATATAAGTTGCTTCTCATCCAACAGGACAATCTTTGACTTTTAACTGCAGTGTTTGGTCCACGTGTTAGTTTCCTGGCAGGGTTGGAACAAAGAACCACAAAACCATGATTTAAAACAACAGAAACATATTCTCTCAAAGGACTGGAAGCTAGAAATCCAAAACCAAGGTGTCAGCGAGGCTATGCACGCCTCCTTGGAAGCTTCTAGGAAGAATCCTTTCTTGCCTCTTCTAACGTCTGATTGTTATAGCAACTCCTGGCATTTCTTGGGTTTTGGCAGAATAAGGCCATCCTGTGCCTCCGTTGGCCTCTGCCTCACATGGACTCCTTCTCTGTATGCCTCATTCGTCCCAAGGCCAAATCTCTTCTTCTAAGGACACCAGGCATTGGATTTAAGGTCCACCCTAACTCAGGGTGACCTCCTCTTAGTTCCCCCCTCCCGGTTTCATTGAGATAAAGTTGACGTTCAGCACCGTGTAAATGGAGGGTGTACAACGCAGTTAATTTATGTGTATTATGAGATGGTGACTACAATGAGTGTGGGTAATATCCATCATCTCGTATAGATAGAAAAACCATAAAGAAGAACGTAAGAAAGGGAAAGAAAAGTCTTCCTCATGATGAGAACCCTTGGGATTTTCTATCTTTAACCTCATCTTGGTAACATCTGCAAAGACCCTATTTCCAAATAAGGTCCTCTTCACAGGTGTGGGGGGTTAGGACTTGAACATCTCTTTTAGGGGGAACACAGTTCAGCCCACTTCAGTCCACCTCTGCTTGACACAATCACCGATCCTGCTGAGGGGGTGCAGAAGGGGGGGAAGCCTGCCAAAGAGCATGGTGATGACAGCCTTCTGGCTGGACACTACCCTCGGTTAGCACTGATCTCCTAGGTCTGGGATGGGATTAAGCTGCCCACTAGAAGGAATCAAATCGAACTAAATGTGTTATTATCAACCCAGAATGGTTAGGAAGTTATCACCTTTCCAGTATTATATAAAAAGACCTTTGTATGTTTTTATATTCCAGAAGGTTCCAATAGGTACCTTGCTATTGTACTCTTGCTCCTATACTTCCTGGTCTTCATTTTGCCTTTTCCGCTCTCTCAAGTCTTTCTCCCTCCTCCCCTCCTCCACCCTCTCTCTCAAGTTTTCCATGTAAAGAACTGATGAGCTCAAGCCCCACTCCTCTGGTCAGACACCTACAAAAGCAGTTTATAAACCATAAAATGCAAAGTTTATGATCATTATGGCTCTGTTAGCAAAGAAAAATAACGAAGTGATGTCTGCTGAGATGACAAATAACAGTGTGTGGCTACAATAAGCACACACAGGATAAATAAAAATCAAAGTCTCCAGTCTGGTTTCCAAAGCTCCCACCACCCGCCCCTGACTGAGGCCTACCTTGTCTCCCAGCCTGACACTCCCCCAGGGCCCAGGTAGCTCCAGGGGAAAAGCCCTGTGCGTTCCTGCTGCCTTCAACTTTCAGGAATGCACTTCCCTATGTCTTGATGTGCCCTAATCTTAATTACTGAGATAGCAGATGTTTTTAGTTCCTCTTCCTGGACCCTGTCCTGAAGGCTCCGCGCAAATGTCGCCATGTTCTGTGAGCTGCCCTCCACACTCCAGACAGGAGAAATCTGTCCCTTCTCATTCCCCTTGTATCTCATCGTTTTCTGCCTCCAATATAGTTGTGCACATACACATCTTATATCCTGTCTAGATTACAAGCATCCTAAGAACAGAGGCTCCCTCTTACTTACCACTCCTTTGCCAAATCTTAAGCCCTTTCCTGGGAGACAGATGCTGAAGGCATTTCCTTTGTGTTTTCAACAGAGAGATCCACCCATCCTCAAGATGTAAAAATAGTTCAATCCCATGGTCACCCATAAATCAATAAAGACATAATATAAATGTAGGCTTCATTTTGGGGTCAAGTCTCTGAGAAGAAATATCCCTGGATTATTCTCCCCTTTCCAAGCCGGAAGTCCTTGTCTCCTCACAAATATTGAAAGACTTACAGATGTGAAATTCCTGCTGTGTTTCTTGACCATTACCAATTTCAATATTAGCTGGTTCAGAAAAAAAAGCAATTATACAAGAGACATAATAAATCCATTACAAGGCAAGATAGTTCCAGTTGGTCTAATCACATACAATCTTTCTGATGTCGCCCTAATGTTTGCTACGTCATAAAAGTGGCTTTTTAACTTTTGAGCTACTTCGCAATGAGGGGTAGATTTACCATCAGGACGGTGAATTTTGCTCACCTGGAAAGTGTGTCAGGAGTTGATTGGCTGCGGTGATTCATGATTCACCAAAGGGACAATAAAAATGAGGTCCACCACACACCAAGCCCTTTCTGGGGTCATGGTACATGCCGAACAGCACCTTATAGTGTGTGATCTACTGCTCTTTACAAGGCTATTCTTTTTGTAGTTGTGGGTACCAGATCAATTCTGTTGGGTTGGGCTGAGTGTTAAGAAGTGTGGGTTAAAAGAAAGAAAAAGGATTGTCATCACCTATATTTATTCTGTCAGTCATGCTAATCACCAGACAATGATATGAACACAATGAAAAAGAGATTCTGCCTGACTGCCTGACTCTATTCTTCCTGAGCCCGACAGACTGTAAGATTTCCATCAGTTCATCTGACGTGTGGAAACAGGTGCATTTCTGCTGGTATCACGGGAGTTTTGCTTGCTATGTCTATTTTGATTTCAGTTTTTGTTTTCAAGTAGAGCAAAAGGTCAGATCTGACCTCCCATTCTTTTCTCTTCTCTCTGTGCACATCAGCGTTACCCTGGGTAAGCCCATTATTTAATACTTCCTCTTACGAGCTCTGTTCTTTCAGTGAAACACCCCTGGCCTTGTTAAGCAATGCTCTGTTCCTCTCCTTCTCTTCCCCCTCCTTCACTCCCTACCCAGAAATTCTAGCTTTCAGTCTTTAGAAATAGACACTTGCCAACCACCCCAAAAAATGCCTATTGAACAAAACTCTTCCAAAGAAAAAACCTTGCAGCCATTTTGCTCAAATCATAGGGGTGTTCCTTTTTTGAAGCTGGAGTCTTGTTATCAATGGCTGCTCAGAGTCAGCCGGGTGTGATGGAAAGGAGGATATTTATGAGTAGGAATGTTCATCCTCTAGAGACACCTTCCTATTTTTTTCTCCAATAGATGCTCTGCCTCTGATTGGTTCTCACCTTCTTTAGAGCAGGCGTTCTTGGTTACTGGGATTTCACAGAAGTCAAAAAAAAAAAAAAAGGAGAGAGAGAGATTCCAATTCAGTATGGTCAGTCCGTTTTGTCAAGTAAAAATGTAAAAAAAAACAAAACAAAACAAAAAAACCTAGCTCAACATCACTCATCATTAGAGAAATGCAAATCAAAACCTTAAACAGATATCACTTCACAGCAGTCAGAACGGCCAGGATCAAAAAAGTCAAGAATAACAAGTGTTGGTGAAAATATGAAGAAAGGGGACCTTCGTGCAACCATTGTTGGTGGGAATGTAAACTGGTGCAGCCGCTGTGGAAAACAATATGGAGATTCCTCGAGAAATTAAAAATGGAAATACCCTATGATCCAATAATTCCATTTATGGGTATTTACTCATAGGAAACGAAAACACTAACTCAAATGCACCTCTATGTTTATTGCAGCATTATATACAATAGCCAAGATATAGAAGCTACTTAAGTGTCCATTGATACATGAATAGCTAAAGAAGATATGGTGTATATACAATGGAATATATATACAATGGAATATTACTCAACCATAAAAAAGAATGAGATCTTGCCATTTGCAACAATATGGACGGACCTAGAGGATATTGTGCTAAGTGAAATAAATCAGACACAGAGAGACAAATACCATATTATTTCACTTCCATGTGGACTCCAAGCAAACAAAACAAATAGACCCATTAATGTAGAGAATAATCTGGTGGTTGCCAAAGGGGAAAGGGATGAGAGGGATGAGCAAAATAGATGAAGGAGATTAAGAGGTACAAACTTCCACTTATCAAATACGGGGATGAAAAGCACAGCATAAGGAATATAGCCAATAATACTGAAATAACGTTGTGTGGTGACAGATGGTAACTATGCTTGTGGTGAGAAAAAAAAATTATAACTACCAATTATTACTGCCATTATTTTTAGAAAGGAAGCTCACTCAAATATCAGAATAGATATGATTTCATCATGAAGGCAGTTCTCTAAGTGAATAAGCTTAACTTTATGTTCTGAGTTTTCTCCAATCAGAGACTGGTGAAGATTTGATCCTGAGCTGGCAGTGGCACATGGCCCAGCACTTGGGAGTCATTGCTCTGAATGTCAGTGTGTTCGACCAAAGCAATGATTAGCCTCCTACACTTTGCAGATCATGGTAAACATAAAGTTGACTGTGGGTGTATTTAGTCCTTTCGTCATTCCAAAGTGGTTAGGAAGAATTTGAACCAAAGAAGTAGACATATCTTCATCCAAAGCCCAGCTCTACCGCTTGACATCTAAGTGACCTTCGGGAAGTCGCTTAACCTTTCTTAGCTTCTGTTGCCACATCTACAGCAGCAAAGTCCACGGAGTTGAGAAGCGAATTAAATGAAGATGATCCAAAAGGTCCTTGTTTCAGCAAACCAGTCATTTTTTCATTGAAGTATAATTAATATACATTGTATTAGTTTTGGGTGTACATCACAGTGATCATTATGAAATAATCCCATGATAGGTCAAGCTTCCACCTGTCATCATACAAAGTTATTACAATATCATTGACTATATTCACTACCCCATAATTTATTTATTTTATAACTGAAACTTGTGCCTCTTACTCTCCTTCACCTATTTCGCCCATACTTTAACTCCTCTCCTCTGGTAACCAATAATTTGTTTCCCGTGTCATTGAGCAAATTGGTCATCTGTGACTATCATTGTTACAAGAACTGGAGTGTCTGATAATATGCCATACGTAGCCCAAGGCCTCTATCTAAGACAGAGATGAAAGTCTCCACCTTTCCCTCAAGGAACTCACAGTGTAAAGGACACCCAGAAAGGAGAGCCGGATACACAGAAACTAGTTGGGATAGAGGCTAATACTAGAAGGTACAAGAGCTTGTAGAGGATTCGGAGTTAGGGAAGAGAAATCAGAATAAGAGTCTTCTCAAAGAGGTGAAGTCAGAGCAAAAGCATAAGGGATGTAAAATTAAAACAAAACAACAAACACCAAAAAGGAATTATCGACTCGGCTTTTAGATGTGAATGAGACCCACTGTAGCTAAAAGGCACAGATTAAAGTCTGGCAGACAAAATCCCTCCCGTTATCTTGGGTCAGCTTGCCTACTGATTGAAAAAATGGCTTTCATCAAAGAAGTAATTTTCCTCTGCCTTGCTCCCCCGTTGTATCCGGGTTGCCCTAAGAAAATTCTTTTCTGCCAATTCTGACCTGAAGAAGATGAGTTTACAAAACAAAAAAAAAAGGGAAAGAGAAGTTACAACTCACAGTTTTTAAGAAGTCCTGATCAGAGCTCTTTCTTCTGCAAAAACCAGAGTACACTTTGACCCTTAAAACAGGTTTGAACGGTGCAGGTCCATTTATCTGTCGCTCTTTTTTTCATAAATATACCGGGGACTTTGGGAAGATTTGCATGCTTTGAAAAAAACCAAAGTGGAACTGCCTACCTTAGGTTTTATTCAAAAATACAGAATGCAATACGTATGATGTAAAAACGTATGTTAATCAACTGTTTATGTTATTGGTAAGGCTTCCAGTCAACAGTAGGCTGTTAGTAGTTAAGGTCTGGGCGAGTCAAAAGTTATACACCGATTTTCAACTGTGTGGGGACATCTGTGTCCCTAAGCTCCACATTGTTCAAGGGGCAGCTTGACAACGGGTGGTACTTTGCTACTCCAACTCTGGTCCTGCACCAGCAGTATTGGGAATGTGCTAGAAATGCAGCATTTCAGGCCCCAGACAAGAGTGGCTACATGCAAGACCATTGCATTTTCACAAGATCCCCAGGGACCTGGTAAGCACATCAAGGTTTGAGAAGTGCTACCCTAGCCTAATTCTTGGTGAACAAAGGACACCACGTGACTGAAGTGAACAGCATCAAAACCCTACCTACTGACTTGGGTTGACCTTCCCTGTGTTCATGGGCACCCACGGCTGAAAAGGATATCCACGTGTATAAAAGAATGGTGGTTGCAGGACAGAGAAGAACTCGGCCCCACAGGCGTGTGACGTGCAACCACCTTGTTACGTTACTGACATAATCCACTGAAGTTTAATAACGTTTACTTGCCATTTGCACCCATGATCTTATTTATATCCCAACCAACCTAAAACTTTTGGTTTATTTTTATTTATTTATTTTTTAACACAGGAGAAAACTGGAACTCGGAGACATGAAACCAATTGCTGGGCTCACACACAGCCCAAGGTTCCAAGTTCAGGGTCCCTTCCTGAAGCTGAGCAGCCCACGGTCTGCCACAGCTGAGGAGAACCCCCCCCCCACCTCGACCAAAAGGGGCTGTTGCTCTTCTCTCCGGACCCTAATTTCCATTCCCAGTAACCCCATTCAGCCCCATTGGCCAGACAACACTGCTATTCTCAACTATCAACTTACGGACAGCTCTGGGTCTTCCAAGTCCGCTAGCTCAGAACTACTGGAGGTAGTCACCGGGGCCCCAGGCTGTGAGCCAGGGCTGCTCCTCCCACACCCATGCTGTGCCATGCAGAGTTAAACTGAGCGTCTGAGACTGAACACCAGGGTTCCTAACCAACAGGCGACAAAAGCTACTACCTTAGACAAGACGCGAAGACAGTAAAGGAGAAAGGGCTTATTGAGGGGCTTGGATGTCCCTGCAGGAGCAGAGAGCCTGAACAGCCAAACCGGTGAAGGTAAGATATAAGGACCCAGGCCAGGGCCCCCTCTTCCTCCCGTAGCTGGGAAGCTCCAAGGGTAAACACTGAGTGCTGAATGGCATCCGGAAAGGAACACAGGCCTCCTAGCTCTGCACGGAGAAGAAGGGGGCGCTGATATTTCTAGAATCATCTAAGCATCGCACTAGGGGCTTTACACTTGGCACTTTGATCTTCCTAGGGACACTCCGAGGTCAGCATCATGACTCACAGTTCACAAATGAAGATGGAGCCAAGCTAAATATATTGCCAAAATCACACAGCCAGTAATTGGCAGTCCCTTCCAACCCAGATGGTCTGATCCAGAGCGCTCTGTTTCCATGGGACCTGGACTCTGGAAGGAGAGATTGCACAGTAAGCCATCTCTTCCTTTATGACTCCTTTGTTTCTGTAAACGACTCACACATTTAATGTAGTCTCTTGAGCATGGTGATGTATACAAACGTACCAAAGTGTGCACCCAAGGTCTCTGAATCCTTCCCCCACCCCCGCTTTAGGGTGTAACACTGTATAGAGGATTGAATAGTGCCCACCCAATAATATGTCCAGATCCCAAGATCCAAAACCAGTGACTGTGACCTTATTTGGAGAAAGGGGTCTTTGCAAATGTAATCAAGATAAGGATCATGAGATGAAATCACCCTCGATTTAGAGTGGATCCTAAATCCAAGGATTTAGGGGGAGTCTTAAATCAAGTGACAGTGACCTTATCAGAGAAAGGCAGAGAGGTTTGACACACAGAGACTTGGGAGGAAGAAGAGGCAGAGATTAGCTTTAAGCGGCCACCGGCCAGCGAATGCCTGCAGCCGCCAGAAGCAGGAGGAAGCAGGAAGGATTCTCTCCTAGAGCCTTCAGATTTCAGGAGTCTGGAGCCCCGAGGGAATAAATTCCTGTTGTTTGAAGGCACACAGTTTGTGGCAATTTGTTTTGGCAGCCCTAGGAAACTAATTCACACTGAATTAAGAATCTTTCATTTGGTAACCATCATCTAAAAAACTGCATTGGCATCTAGAGCCTGTAAAATGTATTTACTGTAAATCCACTTGACTTTGGATTGGGAAACTCATTTGAAAATCTGTGTTTAGAGAATTACTAATTTTAAGAAAATACAGTTAGAGGGATGCGTGAGTGGCTCAGTGGGTTAAGCATCCAACTTCAGCTCAGGTCGTGATCTCACGCTTCCTGAGTGCGAGCCCCGAATCAGGCTCTGAGCTGACACCCCAGAGCCTGCATCCTGCTTCAGATTCTGTCTCCCTCTCTCTCTGCCCCTCGTCCACCCATGCTCTTTCTCTCTCTTTCTCTCTCTCTCTCAAAAATAAATAAACATTTTTTTTTAAAAAAGAATATACAGTCAGAAAATAATATATACTAAATAGGGCAATGCACTAGCTACCTTTTTTCAAAAAAAAAGAAAAGAAAATGCTTTTCTTGCAAAAGATTTTGCAGTCCAATAGATAACATTATTTAGGGATGCAGGTTACTTACATTATTCCTATAGTGTCTTAATTAGCTTCTCTTTAACGGGCATTAAGCATAAAAGAAAGAAAATGGAAAAAGAATAAACACAAAGAGCTTCAATTTCACCCACAAATCTGTTTCGTAGCCTGCAATCTGTCAGAAAAGCCTGCAAATCCTCCACTCCGTTTTTTGGTATAAACACTTTTTATTTTGAGCGTCTCTCTCTCTCTCTCTCATGCTAATAAGAAATGTTTAAAGCAATCACGAGCTGGAACTGAAGATAAGTAGTAAGGCAGGCTTCTCTGAAATGCTCCACATTATCCTCCCTCTGTCCTCTTCTTGAAGATTCTGCAATAATCTGTCATCCTCCAAATGGGGCTGAGACAGGCTTCTTTCCAGGAGCATGGTCGCTGTTTACCTGGGAGGTGAGTTAAAAAGCCCAGGACTCCCACTTTGGAAGGAACAAAGAAAGGGAAGGTGTGTTTCCAGAGCAGCCCCCAGGCGTGGATCAGGAGCCCCGGGGCTTAGTCTGGGTGGGATCCTGGCTCCATCGCTCATTTCCCGATACCACCCCCCCTAGAACTCACTGAGCCTCTCTGAGTTGTGGCTTCCTTGTGGGTAAAGTGTGGATAATCACATAGGCTTTTGTGATGAAAGACACGTTGCTAAACCCTGAGGTCAATTCTGTCTTCATCTTACTCAACTTATCAGTGCACTTGACAGGATGGGTCACTTTGTTGATTTACTCTCAAAATAATCACCTCCTGTCCCCGATTTTCCTCCCTAGCACATGTCCCTTCCCTCCTCCTACAAGAGGACCCTGAACCTCTTATTTTCTCACTCCCTGGATGGCCTCATCCAGAGCTATGACTTCACATAGCACCTTCTTGCTGAGCGCTCCTGAATCTCAATCCCAGCTTCCCGTCTGAGCTCCAGACTTAGTAGCCATTCAGCGCTCTGCGTAACAGCTCCCCATCTGGTATCTAATAAGTGTCACGAAGTAGGTGTGTCCACACCAGACTCTGGATTTTCATCTCCAGAACTGCTCAGTCTCCCGTGCTTCCCACGTCAGTAAGTAGTGGTGCTAGTCTGGGCCTAGCAAGTCAAGACATGCCTCCTCTCTTGCTTTCACACCCAGGTCCATCAGCAAATCCTGCCACCACAACTTCTGAGTATTTCCAGAATCCATCGCTTCCTTCCTCCCATCTCAGCTCATGGCTCCAAGCCATCGCCATCTCCCTCCAAGGCAGTTGCCATGGTCCCTGTACTTGTCTCCTTGTTCCCACCCCTGGCCCCAATAAAACCTACATCAGACATGTCCCTGCCCGAAAGTCTCCAATGGCCTCCCCCTTTCACCTGGATCCCCAGCACCCTCCATGGGCCTCCCCCCAGTACCTCTCCCTCCTTGTTCTTTCCTTCAACATTCCAAATGTTGTACCCAAGATTTCTTTATTGTCCCCCAAAACCAGAAACCGCCAGGGAGACCGAGTCACGCATGCAAAAGCAAAGGGCTTTATTACGGGTTTAGGCTCACTGGGGCCTAAACTCGGGCTCACAGACTTTACCTGCATGGTGGATCCATGCTGAGAGACCCGAACAAAGGTGGGGTAGGGCTTTTATGAGTTTGGGAAGGGGGAGTTATTGACAGTAGGTTTATCCAGTTACAACATTTAGAGTATTACAGAGTGGACCCAGGACCCAGGACCTTCACATAGGGTGTAACTAGCCTTAAGCAATAGGCCTGCCCTTAGGAATGTTAAAGGTATTACAAGGGTGGTCCCTCTTGCCTTGGGTAATGTGTGCCCTTCTATTTTCTCAAACCTGCGTCCTTACACAAACCATTCCCAGACTCAGCGTAGCTCTTCCCTCTGCCTGCAAAGCAGACCGATACCTACTCAACCGAAAGAACTCCCCTGACCGCCCTCTGTTCCCCTCTGTCCTGTGCTCAAACTTATTATTATTTTTTAACACTTGTCTCTTTGCCGTTATATATTTGTTTGCTGCCTTTCTCCCTGCTAGAATGTAAGTTTCATGAAGGCAATGAACTTGGTGCATTCATTGCCATATCTGTGGCACCCAGAATTCTTCTTGACACGTTAATAACTATTGAATGACTGAAGGAAGGAAGGCATGGGTGAAGGTATGAGTGAATGAATGAGATACTTCATGTAAATGACCAATTATATTATGGCACAAGATATGTAATCGATAAATACTAGCCGATACTGTGATTGTTGTGTTATTACTAATTATTGTTTGTCTAGGTCTTTTACACACCCTCCCCTTCCTCCTGGCCTTTCATTTGTTTAGATCTCTCACTGCTGTGTCCAAGCCTCTCCGCGTTGGAAGGAGACATGGAGAGTACACTGGCCAGAAAGAATGTCATTGGCTACCCCTCTTCTATTGGCTCAGAATTTGGTGCTGTCACATGCATACCTAAGGAGGAAGGTTGGACTAAACCGTCTTCAAGAATAGCCATCCAACGCCCTGAATGTGGCTGAATTCTAATCATATATTCTGTCATTTTTACAGACCAGCTAACACGGAAATATTTCTGCCTCCAGGAACAACTAGGTGGCTCAGTTGGTTAAATGTCTGATTTTGGTTCGGGTCATGATCTCACAGTTTATGAGTTCAGGCCCCCGGGGCAGGCTCTGTATTGACAGCACAGAGCCGGCTTTGGATTCTCTCTTTGCCCCTTCCCGATTCGCACATGCACATGCTCTCTCTCTCAAAATTCATAAATAAACATTTTTGAGAAAGAGAGAGAGTGAGAGAGAGAAAGAGAGAGGTTGAGCACACAAGCCAGGGAAAGGAGCAGAGGGAGACAGGGTGAGAATCCCAGGCAGGCGCCACGCTCAACACAGAGCCCATCTTGGGGCTCAATCTGATGATCGTGAGATCATAACCTAAGCCAACATCAAGAGTCTGACACTCAGCTCACTGAGCCACCCAGGTACCCCCATAAGTAAACATTAAAAAAATGTTTCTGGGGCGCCCAGGTGGCTCAGTCGGTTACGGTTCGACGGGCTCAGGTCATGATCTTACGGTTTGTGAGTTGGAGCCCACGGCAGGCTCTGTGCTGACAGCTCAGAGCCTGGAGCCTGCTTCGGATTCTGTCTCTCCCTCTCTCTCTCAATGCCTCTCCCCTGCTTGTCCTCCGTCTCTCTCTCTCTCTCTCTCAAAAATAAATAAACATTAAAAAATAAAAAACAAAATAAAATGTTTCTGCCTCCAAATTACACCTCCCAGACTGGCTTTGAAAAGTAGCCAAAAACAGTATTCAGGATTCAGAAAACACAGCTAATCTTACCTAATTGACTATTAGGGCTGTTTGGGGGACTGTCCAAATTTAAATACATGAATTTTGTGGGAAAGAGTTAGGCAAGCCCTGGGTAAGCAAACCAAATAAACTTCTCCCACAGGGTGCCTTGGGATCTGTAACATCAAATCGACAGCAGATTGAATCTGTTATTCACCCACACGGTGTTTGAGCTTTGGGTCACGTGTTCTGTATGGACGCAAGAAGAGGTGAGTACACAAACGCACAGCAATGTCATCGCAAATGTGCCTTAAGAATGCCCAGTGGAGTCCCTGGGAACCACGGGGATCGGGACGGATCCTGGGGTGGGGCCTCCGGCAAGCAGCCACCCTGGCCTGGTAGGCAGCCACGCCACCGCCAGGTAAGGTCTGTCGTGGGCACCTGTTCCGTGCAGACACCCTGGCCACCGCAGCTGGTGGGCTTCATTGTCAGGCTCAGGTCAAATGCCCACCCGTGGCCCCAGCGCTGGGAAGGATTTGGAAAATTACTAACCCAAAGGCTAAGGAGACTCAGTTTCGATCCAGAGCCACTTGGCCGCCCCCCTCCCCCCCTCATCCCCCTGACAAAACACTCTTTTGGAGACAAACTGGCATGATTCTTAGACAGAAGGAGACAAAATCACTGACTCAGGAAAACCAGGCCCTCTCGGGAGGGCCGGAGTCTTTTAAGACGTGGCTGGAACATTCTTGGGTGGGACAGTTCATCAAAAAACAAACAACTTAGCAGTTTGCCTTCATCCAAACAAGTTTCCCTGCGAGCTGCCCCAGCCACAGCCTCCACCAGGGCCAGGCCGCTCGGGCGTCTTCTGCACACCAGACTCTACCTCGGCCATGCGGACCACACCCTGTGTGTCCCAATTCTTGACCTGCCAGGATCCCGGCCCTGCCTGCGCACCGCCCTAGCTCAGCTCAATTTGGGGCTACCTTCGTAAGCAACCCTGAGCTCGGTCCACCTTGGGTGGTGACCCCGGCTTAAACCCAACATGGATAAATCAGGCCAGCAGGAGCAGAAGAGGACAGTGGCTTGGAGTACTGGCTTTGGAATCAGGGACACCTATAATCCTATGTCACCATTTTCAGCTGTGTAGACAACAGGGCTGCCCAATGAACAACTAGGGTGCCTTCCTGCATTTCCATTTTCTGGCAATAACCTAGGACATCTAAGGACTCGGTCCTATCAGGCGGTCCCCACCCTATGTGCAGAAAAAAGAGTTGCACCTGAATTCAACTTCCCCTGGGACAAGGTGCACACAAGGTCTCCTAATGCCAGACAGAGGGCCTTTCCAGAACCTCCCCTAGATAGCGGGCTCCAGGATGTTTGTTCCCCAAAACCACTCTTCCCCTATAAACAGAGAGTCCACTGGGGTCCCTGTGCTGGAGCCCTGATGTGTGTGGCTGCACCCCAGCCACTTCTCCCCAGAGGATGCAGAGAGAATAGGGAATGTGGGCATATGCACTGAATTTGGAAGGCTTAGCAGGAAAAAAATGTAAAATAAATCATCGATACTTTCCTATTGATTACATGTCTGATAGTAATATTTTGGATACATTAGGTTAAAATAAATTATTAAAGGGACGACTGGGTGGCTCAGTCGGCTAAGCGTCTGACTTGGGCTCAGGTCATGATCTCATGGTTAGTGAGTTCGAGCCCCATGTCAGGCTCTGTGCTGACAGCTCAGAGCCTGAAGCCTGCTTCGGAGTCTGTGTTTCCCTTTCTCTCTGCCCCTCCCCTGCTCGAGCTCTGTCTTTCTCTCTCTCAAGAATAAAGAAACATTTAAAAAATTAAAAAATATAGATTATTAAAACTAATTTCACTGTTTTGCTTTACCTTTTTAATGAAGTTACTTGTGATAGGCTAAGTAATAGTATCCAAGTACGCTGGGAACCTGAAAACATCCCCTTATATGGCAAAAGGACCTCAGTTCTAAACAGTGGCTAAGCATGACCTTGAGTTGTCTTCTGTTGGGGAAAAAGAATGTCCATTTGCAGTTGTAACTCTGTGAGGAAGAGGCAGCCTTGAAAAATTGTACATACGGGGTGATGTGTTACATAACCAAAGGGCAATGGGCCACGTGCTCGATGCCTCCTCTCTGGGGTCATCATGGACAACAGGACCTCATCCTCTGACTCATCTAATTGAACCAGGATGGGCATCTGACCCAACCTGACCCACTTAGGGTCCCTTTTGTTGAAATACAGACCTGGGAGCTCAAGGCACCTAATATCTAGCAAATAGAAGACCAGGAGCCATGGATGGGCATTTTCTACTCACAATCTGGACCAGAAAGGCAGAGGAGGACAGAGGAAAGACAGGAAGGAAGGGATAGGAAATGGAGGGAGGGAGAGGGGAAGGAAGGGAAGGGGGAAGAAGAGAGGGAAGTTGTGGTTAGAGATGCAGAGTGTGGATGGTAGCTTTAGACTAAGCTGATTTCTCTTACATCCCACCAAAGGAATTCAACTAATATACCTTATCATAGGTTAGTTGTGAGAAACAAATGTAATTAATATAAAAAGTGCCTTGCAAACAATGCAGCACCATAGAGAGACTAGAGCTATATTTATTATCAAGGCACACCCCCTTCCCTGTCAGTGCTCTAGCTGGTGACCTTGACTCCACTTTGGGATCCCCTGACTCCCCACTATCTCTTCTCCCAAGTCATCCTGCATTTCCTCACTTCTGAGAAACTACCAGAATCTGCTCTTCCTCCAGGAGCCCATTGTCTTCTCCGGTCTCTTTTTAAACTAAAGCACTGGACACACAATTGGACTAAATAACCTCTAAAATTCCTTGCAGCTTTGCTGTCTTGGATTCTGCATTTCTTTCATGATCCTCAAAACTCCACGGACAACTCAGACTGTAGATGAGAGGTAAGTGCATCAGAGTGTCCTGGGAGCTGGTGAGAATGCAGCCCTCCCCAAGATTTCCCCATTTTTCAGCCTGAATCACAGTCTCTAGGGGAGGGTTGAGACTCTGTACTTTAAGCACGCTCCATCCGGTAGCCCTCGCGTGGGGATCAATAGCTTTCAAGTGAGATGTATCCAGGTTGAGTAGCAATCTCGTGGCTTACTGACTGTGAGACCTTAGAACTGTGCTTAACCTTTGTGTTTATGCTTCCACTGCATTGAAAAGAAAAAGTTGGGGGTGTGTGTAATGGTAGCAAATTCATAGAATTACTTTGGGGGTTCCATAAGATGATAGGTATAAGGAATCTAGCGCAGTGTCCGGCATTCAGAAAAGTTGCAATAAATGTTAGCTGTTTTTAGTAATATAGCAAATAGAAGACCGTACAAATTCTAAAGCAAATCAACCAGGTTGATTTAATATTCAAACATAAGTTGTAAACTTCCTTATCCAGCCCCTCTTTAGGATTGGATTGTTAAAGGCAGCCTACAATTGTACCTTTATTTGTGCGCTCATTTGTTTAATGGCTGCTCCATTAAACAAAGGAAGGGGTTGGGTGTATTTTTCTTTAACGTACATATATGCTCTATTTAAAGTAGGTTTGTGAAGATATAGTTTATATGTAAGATTCACCCTTTTTAGATGGACGGTTCTTTGAGTTCTGTAGCCACAACCACAGTCAAAATATAGACTATTTCTATCATCCCAGAAAGTTTCCTTGTGCTCCTTTTTGTCCATCCTTCCTGCCCTCCCACCCCACCCCCCCAGTCACTGGCAATCATGGGTCCTACTTCTGTCCCCACAATTTTGTATTTTCCACAGTGTCATGTAAAAGAATAGTACATCGAGTCACTATTCGGGTTCTTTTTGCTTAGACTAATGCACCTGCGATTCATTCATATTGTTGTGTTTATCAGTAGGGTTTTGTTTTGTTTTTTTACTGTGAGTAGTATTCTAAAATATGAACACAACACAACTTATTCATTCATTCATCAGTTCATGATTTTTTGGGTTGTTTCCAGTGTGGGGTCATCACAAATAAAGTTGCTAAGAGCATCTGCATGCAAGTCTTTTTGTGGACCTAAGTTTTCTCTCGGGTAAAGGCCTAGGAGTGGAATTGTTGGACTACTGGGTAAGTGGAGATTTAAGTTTATAAGAAACTATAAACCATTTTCCAAAGTGATTGTACCATTTTGCATTCCCAATGTGATGTATGGGAGCTCCATTTGATCCTTCTTCTCCCCAGCATTTGGATGTTTTTGCCACGTTTTTAAATTTCAGCCCTTCTAGTAGGTGTTTAGTAGTTTTAACGTACTTTTCCCCAGCAAGTAATGAAGGCAAGAGTCCTTTTGCATCTTCATTAAACATAAGAGTTTGAGTTATTTGTATTTCTATTCTTATGTTTTGAGAAGATATCTATATTCTTGATGCAAGCCCTTTATCAGATATGAATTTTGTAAATATGTCTTCCCAATCCCTCGCTAGTCTTTAATTTTCCCAACAAAAGCTTTGGAAGAGTAGTTTTTAATTGTGAAGTTCAACTTATGAATGTTTCTGTATGTGGTTTGTACTTTGGCTGTTGTACCTAAGAAAACTTTGTCTAACTTACAATCACAAAGATTTTCTCCTGTGTATTCACCTAGAAGTATTATAGCTACTGCATTGAGTCCAAGATCTATTTTTACTTAATTTGTACACATGGCATGAAGTATGGCTTATAGGCTATTATTCTGCCCCAGCAACAATTGCTGAAAATATTATTCCATCTTCATTTAATTACATTGTCATTTTTGTGAAAAATCCATTGCCCATGTATTTGAGGCTCTATTTCGGATTCTTTATTCTATTCTATTGATTCACATATCTGTTTCACCAGAACCACATTGTGGCGATTATGGTAGCTTTTATAGTAAGTCTTGAAATCAGGTAGTTTCAGTCCTCGAGTTTTGTTCTGTTTCAAAATTGTTTTGGGTATCCCTAGCCCAGTGCTTTTCTTTTTCCAAATGGATTCTGTTTAATCTGTAGACCAATTTGGTGGAAATTGATACGTTAATAATGCCTTCTGGTCCATTGATCTATCACATCTCTCCATTTATTTAGGTCTTCTTTGAACTCCTAGTGTTTTATAGTTTTCAACATTTTTTATTAGATCTATCCCTAAGTAGTTCATGAATTTTAATACTATATTCAATGATAGTTTTAAATTTCACTATCCAATTGTTCACTGCACAATGGAGTACTGTAAATGCCTCCATGTCTTGTGACCTTGCTAAGCTCAAATATTAGTTCTAGTAGTTTTCTTATAGAATCTCTGAGGTTTTATGTTTAAACTATTTCATCTCTGTGAATAAAAAAATATTTTTTCTTCCCAATGTGCATACCTTTTATTTCTTTTACTTGCTGGATTGCGTTGGTTGGAGGCTTCAATATTGTTTTGAATAGAAGACACCATGCATTGTTCTCTATATTAGGGGGATTATATTTGTTTTGTTCAATACTACATACCCAGCACCTTGCACCATGCCTGACACACAGTAGGCACTCCAAAGAATTTGCTGAATGAATTAAAGTCCACTTATATGCATAGAGATTAGAATAACATTGGTTTCATTAACATCTTATCCAACCACTCAATCTACTGAGTCACAAGTAAAATTATGTAATATGTTCCAGGATATCATTTTGAAATCAGGAACATTTTCAAATATAAAAATGCTCTGGTGGGAATGTAGGAATTTAGGGATGAGCTAGATACATAATGTGAAGGTGACGCTGTACTGCGTATTTGTCTGATGAATTAAAACCTTAATTAATCAATAGGTTCAATCAAAATGCAGTAACAACACAACAGAAGCTTGGCTGCCTCTTCTTGGGATAGTAAAGTCTGAGAAGCTACAAAATCTGATTTCTACATATTATCAAAATGTTAAGGATGTTTAGCCAGTACTGACTATATAATGAAAAGTATAATACCCTTGTCAACTTGGGGGTTAAACATAAAACGCTTTTAGAATACTCAATTCAAAACATATTATTTATTGCCTATTATTGTCCTAGGAGTGAAGGTGAGAAAAAGGGGGTGAAGGAAGATGGTAGTATTTTAAATGGTTCCTAATCTCAGGAAATTTAATGTTTTGTGGCAGATATCAGATTTATATATTAGAAATTGAGACTAATGCAACTTTCCTCTGACTTCCAAAATAAAAAACAGGAAAAAATGTCAAAGTGAGCTAGAATTACACAGGAAACCTTTGTGAAACTCATGATATTTTAAAAGTTTTAAAAATATAGACCTTAGACCTTGGATAGGTAGCAAGAAAAAAATTTTAAGCTTTATTAAATATTTTTAGCTGTATGCATTTTATGTTCTTCTGGTCATTTCTTAAAAAACTAGTAAAAGCAGGGGCATCTGTCTGGCTCAGTCAGTAGAACACGTGACTCTTAATCACAGAGTTGTGAGTTCGAGCTCCACAGTGGGTGCAGAGATTCCTTAAAAATAAGCAAAAGCAGAAGTTGAAGAAAGAGAGGAAAAGGGGGAACAAAAAGCAGCTATATATTAATTTCAGTTACATCTCCATTCCATTTACTTCACTAAGAATACCAGACTGGGGGTCTGGGGGGGCTCAGTGGGTTAGTGTCGACTTTGGACAGATCATGATTTCCTGGTTCATGAGTTCAAGCCCCACGTCAGACTCTGTGCTGACAGCTCGGAGCCTGGAGCCTGCTTCAGATTCTGTGTGTGTGTGTGTGTGTGTCTCTCTCTCTACCCCTTCCCTGCTCAACTCTGTCTCTCTCTCTCTCTCTCAAAAATAAATAAACATTAAAAAATTCAAAAAAATAAAAGAATGACCAGACCTAAAGTCTGCAGAACCAGGATGAATTACCTACACACATACCGTTTGTGTGTCAGCATAATGACCAAAAGTAAGTCATCCAATTATTAAACGCTCACCTTTATAAAGGTGCTTCCAGAATCTAAAACTCAGGTGCTAGTGGTGTGGGGTTTTTGAGTGGCATGAACAGAATCCATCCCCAAATTTACTTTTGCTTTTTTTTTTAGTCACTTTGCAGACACAGAAGTAAGTTACTAATTACCAACACACAATGCTATCAGGTTACATAAGTGACCTGGCAAGAAGCTTCCCAAATGCTTTATTCTCTAGCAATTATAGAAAAACAAAATTTATAAAAGGCATTATATATGGATAAGGCTCTGAGTAAAGCTGCCTCAAATCCCTTCCTCAGAATAAAAGAGGAATTACCAAAAAAAAAAAAAAAAATCAGGCATGACATTTATTTGTAGGCTGTCTATAATTGTTTTCTTCTGATTTAATTTTATGTTTTCAACATTTAAAACATTGAATGTTTCCGGGGCACCGGGGTGGCTCAGTTGGTTAAGTGTCCAACTTCAGTTCGGGTCATGATTTCACGGTTTGTGAGTTCAAGCCCCATGTCGGGCTCTGTGCTGACAGCTCACGGCCTGGAGCCTGCTTCGGATTCTGTGTCTCCCTCTCTCTCTCTGCCCCTCCTCCACTCACACTCTGTGTGTGTCCCTCTCTCTCTCAAAAACAAACATCAAAAAATTTAAAAAAAAAAATCAAATGTTTCCAAAGCCAAAATTAGATAACAAAATACACTCAGAGAATTCCTTCTTCCATCCCTATTCAACCTTGTGCTCTTTCTTTCCCTGTAGATAAACTTTTGAATAGTTTTTCGGTTATACTTCCAGTGTGACTTTTTCAAAAATATGAGCAAATACACATATGCATACACAACCACATTCATATTTCTCTCCCATTTTACCCCCTTCACCCAAAATAGCAAACGATTTCACAGTTTGGCACCTTGGTTTTTTCACTTACCAAAATATTCTACAGGCCACTCCATATCAGCACGTTAGAATTTTTCCCCATTCCTTTCTGCAGTTCAATATTTTGGAAGCATCTGTGTGTTCCTTTTAAAAATATTAGGGGGCACCTGGGTGGCTCAGTTGGTTAAGCGTGCAACTTCAGCTCAGGCCATGATCTCACAGTTTGTGAGTCTGAGCCCCGCGTTGGGCTCTGTGCTGACAGCTCAGAGCCTGGAACCTGCTTCGGATTCTGTGTCTTCTTCTCTCTATGTCTCTCCCCAACTTGTAATCCGTCTCTCTCTCTCTCTAAAAATAAATAAATGTAAAAATAAAAAAATATTAAAGAAGCCGGGGCACCTGGGTGGCTCAATCGGTTAAGCAAGCGGTTACATGTCTGACTCTTGATTTTCACTCAGGTCATGATCTCATGGTTCGTGAAATCAAGCCCTAAGTCAGGCTCTGTGCTGTCAGCATGGGGCCTACTTGGGATCCTCTCTCTCCCTCTCTCTGCCCCTCCCCACCCTCTCAAAAATAAACATTAAAACAAGTAAAGAAGCCATTAAAAGTGAGAACGGTAACTACTAGCAGAATTTAACTAGTTAATTCTAGTTTATCTATAGCAAATGTTCAATTTCTGGACCTTTTACCCATGCCACTCACCCCTCCCTCCAAGTGTTGGAACGTGTCAAGGGTACAAAAACCAGCTCTGGTCATTGGCCCAGGCAAACCGTAATGGGGCTTTGGTCTGGGATGTCACCGAGATGGCAAACGTGAAACTTGCAGCTGGAGGGGAAGGAGACAATTTTCTTTCTGCTCTTCGGAAGCTTGGATCTGGGCAGAAATCATGACTTGGTCTCACAGAACAATATTTTTGTGAGCTTAACTGAATAGTCTAGAAATCAGAGGCTGCCCCATTCTGCACCCTCAATGAGCCATGTAGTAAAATTGTACAAGGCTTAGACGCGGAGCTATAAGGGTTGTTCTTATATCAAGTCTCTTTCGGGGGGCCTCCTACTCATTTCAAAACAAGACACCAATATCCAGGACTAAACTTCCCCCAGAACTATCTGTCAAATAATTTGGTTATACTAAATACATGATATAAAATAATTATGTGTGAACAATTTCGATAACTCTATAAAGTCAATCTTACACAAATCTTTGACACCTTCTTACAGATCCTGTCCATTGCCACATTTCCAATCTGCTGCCAATGGGCACCTCAAGTGAAGGAAATCTGAGGTATAGGAGTTCTAGAACTAGATGATTTTAAACATGATCTTTTAGTCTGTCGTTTGCAACAGATCTTCCTGGGGTAACCTGTACATAGTCATTTAAGATCAATTCTAGAAAGAAAGCAAGTCAGGCACACATGTAACTTTTTGTTTCTCTTTTTGAATTAACTTCTTCGAAAATTGGAGTTAAGGGGCACCCGAGTGGCTCAGTCAGTTGAGCATCGGTCTCTTGATTTTGGCTCAGGTCATGATCTCAGGGTTCATGAGACTGAGCCCCACGTTGGACTTTGTGCTGACAGCACAGAGTCCACTTGGGATTCTCTCTCTCCATCTCTCTCTGTCCCTCCCCCATGCATGTGCACTCTCAAAATAAATAAATAAACTAAAAAATTGAGGTTAACAATTTTAAACATCAAAACAATAGTATATGGCTGGTCACTTATGAAACTTTCTGTGAAGAGTAACTTTTCCCGCACTCCGAAATTAATGCTACCCTGCACTTCTGACGATGTCTTGTAAATATTTCTTAATATCTATCTCTTTGTAACTTTCTATTTGCTCATTGTGCTAAGTACAGAAAAGCAAATAAGTAAAAGTCTAGATGTAACCACTGTCAATAGCTGAGCACATTTTCTTCCAGTCCGTTTCCTATATGTACACTTCTTTTCTTTACCCTTTTGAGGGTAGAGTTCTTGCCATGTCCTTTGGCCAAAGATTTTGTAAATTGAAGATAAACCTGTATCCTCCAAACACTCTCTGAATCCAATTTAAATGACTTCGTGACCTCTTCTTAGGTTCGGGGTAAGTTAGAAAATTTCCCATTCGTTATCTTCACTTGTTTTTCGGAGTTCTCTTTTCCAACAACTACTAAGTGAAAATGAAGAAGAAAACGTGAGGCCAATAACTCCCTTTAAAATCAGTTATCTGATTTTGAATCTTTGACAGAAAAAAAAATAATTAGATGTCCCATTAACTTCCACATTGTCATAGTGTGATTGAAATTCAGAGGCCTTTCAAATCTAAAAAGCGCTCTTTGCCACAATCAATGATGACACTACTAAATCACTCATTTAAAAAATACACTTTTGGAATACTCAAATGGGGATTGAGTATTCAATCCTTGTTTCAATATCCAAACGGCCTTTCACTGAGTCACTGGAACTTTCCCACCATTCCTCCTTAGGGAGGACTGGGAGCCTGCCCATGGCCAGCAGGAGCACCGGCAGAAGTGTGGCAGGTCCCTGCCCAGAGCCCAGCCAAAGCAAACCCGCCTTGATGAGTATTGATCGAGGACCTCATCAACCCCACGTTCTAGACAAAGGTCAGTGTAATTAGATTGCTTTCAGTCAAATGAGCCCGTGGAAACCTAAACTAACAGAACGGATAAACCATAAGGTGATATTTGCTTTAGAAAAGAACTACTTCCCAGAGAATTGCTTTAATAACAGGCTCTCTTAGTAAATTTTAAATAAGATTTGACGATGTTAAAACACACCTTGCAGGAACTTGCCACCGACCAGAGCCCTGCACACAAGGACTTCCTGTTTTGCTGAGAAGTCTTTTAAATAATATTCTTTGACACATATAACACAATAAATAATTACCACATTTTCCTTTTAATTACAGGGGATGTCATTTGAGGTTACATCAGAGCTACAAGGTAAATTATCTTCCTCTTTCTCAAGGTCTTGGTAGACCGTGTGGAATTTAAAAAGGTCTCTTAAAGGGCATAAAATATGGAAGACATTTAATACTTTCAGATAGATTGTGAAATACTGAACCCAGGACTAGCTCCCTTTACATGCGACATTACAAGCTCCTTCCTACCTGCAAAATTGCTTTATTACTTTTAATAATTAATTAATTAATTAATTAAGCTAATTAAACTTTAAAAGAAGCACGTGCGAGGGGGGTGTACAAAATAACACCAGCAGGACGGGCCGTCCTTAAAAAATCATCCATCTGCAGAGAGTAATTGGATAAACCAGACCCGGGTCCTTCGAAGCGCCGGGACTTTTACACGGCCACGCAGGTCGCACTGCCGCGTCGCTGACTGCACAAGAGGCTCTTTCTTCACCTCTCCTTTTAATAACAATTTTCTAAGAGTTTTTGGTTCCGGGGAAAATTCAGCAAGAGGGTCAGAAGTATCCCACATACCCCCGGCCTCCGCGAGACGCTTGTCACTCGCAGGGCCTCACCCCTGCTGGCGGAGATGATGCTGGCTTTGCTGTCGAGCTGTTGGGAAGTTTTAGGTGAAACACTCGGCACAACTATTATTTACCCTGAAACCACGGGACACAGTATAATAAAAGCAGTTGTTTCTTTCTTCTCTCCCCCTCGTTTACCCAAAAGGGACAGACTTCGCGAGAGTGTTGTTTTAGAACAGCGGTGCGCGGAGGGGAAACTCCGCTCGCTGGTGGCCGAGGTGCCGGAGGCAGGTCCGAGCGCCCCGAAGGACCGCCGGCCCGGCCGGGGCGCCCGCAGGAAGCGGTCCCCGCGGTCCCTGCGGCCCTCTGCGCCTTTCCCCTGGGCCACCCTGAGTGTGATGCACCCTTCCTCGGTCTCTGCGCCCGTCCTGGGTGGCACTCCATCTGTCCCGGTCCCCGGTCCCCAGATGGGCCCGAAACAGGCCCCCAGCCCCGCCCGCCTCAGGCGGCCACCGGGGAGGGCAGGGGGCTTCCCGGGCCCGTTCCTTCCCAGCCCCGAGCGCCCGGATCCCTCCCGGCGCGTCCGCGCTCGCGTCCCCTGCCCCGCCTGCCGGTCTCCCACGCGCCCCGGCCGCTCCCGGGACCGCGCGGGGACCCGGTCGCCGAGCCCCGGCCGCCCCGGGGCCTCCAGGGGCCGGGCGCTCCCGCCCCACGGGCTCCCCGCGCCGTCCTCAGGGCGCGGGGGTCAGCGGGGGGCGCCCGGGCCGCGCGTCCCCGCCGGCTCGCGCCGCCGCCCCTGGCCGCCCGGGGAACCGCAGCGAGTCCCACCCCGCGCGCCCCCGGGCGCGGCGGAGGCGGCGGCCGCCCCACGGCCCGTGCGTGCGCAGCGCCCCCCGCGGCCGCGCCGAGCGCAGGCGGCGGCGGAGGGAAGGAGGGCGCCGCCCGGCCCCTCCCACCCGCCCCCGGGGCCGCCGGCGGTGTCCGCGCCTCCGCGCCCGCCCCTGATTTCCTCCGCACGGCGGCGGCGGCGGCGGCGGCGGCGGCGCCTCGTGCGCGCGGTTATTTATTTATTTCCGGGCTCCAGAGCGCTTATAATGGAGCCGCTGTCAGCAGAACCTTCTGCTGCCGCCGCCGCCGCCGCTGTCCCTCCTCTTTTTTTTCCCGGCAGATCTTTGTTGTGTGGGAGGGCAGCAGGGATGGACTTGAGCTTGCGGATCTCCTGCTAGAGCAGCCGCGCTTGGAGAGGGCGCCGCAGCCGCGAGGAGGAGCCGCCGCCGCCCCGAGGCCCCGCCGGAGCCGGCCTCCGTCCGCCCGCGCCCCCGCTCGGCCCACCCGCCCCGCGCCTCCCGGCAGAGTCCCCTCGCGGCGGCAGATGTGTGTGGGGTCAGCCCACGGCGGGGACTATGGTGAAATTCCCGGCGCTCACGCACTACTGGCCCCTGATCCGGTTCCTGGTGCCCCTGGGCATCACCAACATAGCCATCGACTTCGGGGAGCAGGTAAGCCCCGGCCGCGCCCCCCGCCCGGCCCGGGCAGTTCCGCCCTGAACCCCGCGCCCCGCGCCCGGCTCGCACTTCTTGGCCTTAGACACCCCGGCGCCTGGGGATAAGGACAGCGGGGAGTCACCTGCTCCGAGTCCCTTTTTTTATCCTAGAACATTTGGTTGGGCTTGCAGCTTGTCAAGGATGACTTTTCCAGCACTCCATTCCCCCTCCCCCCCAATTATTCAGCAGACTTTTCCAGCTCTCTCCGGAAAATGTGAAAAGACCAGAGGGTTTAGAGCTTCACCTATAGAAGGGATTTTAGTGCACAGCGGGAGTATTATGTAATTTGTTATTATGTAAACCTCAGGTCTGTAAGTAAAATGTAGTTGCAAATAGCTCACGTGCTTGGTTTTTATTTATCCGGTGTTGGTGGTGATGATGATGGCGATGATGGGGAGATTTTGCCTTACGATGTGTCCAAGTTGGTTTCCCAGGTACTTCTAATTTTTTTTGGTTTTTGACCAGGTGTGGATGCCGGGTGCCCAAATGATGAGCCGACCGTTGGCCATCTCTAGTGTGGCGTTTGTTTATTTTTTATGTTGTTCTCTCTTGGACCGCAAGGAAGGGAAGCACCTTTTTGTTGTTGCATTCTTGTCCTTGTTTCTTTTTCATGCTTTTCCCCATTTCTGTCCATGTGGCGTCATTGCAAATCTGGCGCTGCAGACTCTTCAGCAGAGGGGCACTGGTACTCTGCACTTGGCCTGTGGGGACCGTTTTTGCAGGGCCTCCAGTGGGCTGCAGCTACATCGTAAGGCCTGGAACTAGGGAGAGGGGCGGGGAGGGGGTCAGCTCCTTGACGGGCAGGTGTAGGACCTGCCGGTTGGTGGTAGGATGAACCACACTCCTGGTACGGTAGTACCTTATTTCTTTTCCTTTAAGTCAGAGACTTCAAAGGATGCTTGTATAGAACATGCGCCTATGTTAGTGCACTTTGAGTTTTCCAAAACCAGTTTTGCAGAAGGCAGTTTGTTTGACTCCTCTGTTAGATGAATATTGGCTTGGATTGGTCTCTCTGTACTCAGAACTTTTGATAGATTGCAACTCCAAGAGCTCGCTAATACTTAGCCCACATTGTAAGCTGCTTTTTCCTTCAGATTTTCTCGCCAATAGGTGTTTGCAACGTAGTATAGTCTCTAGAGATCTTTGTCTAGTGAGCCAGCGAATTTCCCTTGGTGAAATGTTATATTTTTTTCTATTGCCCCTTTGCTCTGACAGTTGCTTCCCAGGGGCGCCCAAAGGCTTCTCTGCTGCTGCATCTCCTTCCTGCCCACCTTCTCTTCTTTCATAGTTAAGTGGCGACTTCAGGCATTTCCTATCCTCTGTGGAAAGGTTTTAGGACCTGAATTTACTAACTTTACATGTTAGATGAGTCAAGTGCTATATATTCACCTGAACCCTTTACTAGTTTAAGGCTTATTTTCTTGGAGCCATTTCAGAGGTGGTCACAAAGCTCAGACTGCTGACCAGCGCACCTGATCACTTCTCCGTGAACTGGTATGTGTGTGTGTGTGTGTGTGTGTGTGTGTGTGTGTGACCTGATCACTTCTCCCTGAACTGGTGTGTGTGTGTGTGTGTGTGTGTGTGTGTGGTGGGGTGGGGTGGGGTGGGGGGACTCTATGGGATAACTGGTGGAGGTAAGAGTATTCTTTGTCGTAATTAAATGACTTGAAACAGAACCCAGGGTTGCCTCACATTTGCCTTGATTTAATGCCAGGCTGATATAACTAAGGATTTGATTTCAGCATAAGGGAAGGATCTCCTGAGGTCACAAAGGGGAGGCTGGCGGTAAACAGTTATACAGATGGTTTCTTGTTGTGGGTCTAATAATTCAAATGCACCTTTCAGACACTGCTGACCTAATTGTCCTCGCTGACACACGCAAAGTACCGGAGCGTTGTCTTTTTGCACAGAGCTTTATCAACAAGTGCTGTTTGAGGTCCTTATCCCTTAGGTGCCAGTGCGTTTATGAGTTTGCAGGCTGCCTGGTGGTAGAGATAGTTTGTCAGAGTTGGGGGTGAAGGGATGGGGGACAGAAATGGACAGGTTTGCCAAACCTTCTTTTGTCATCTGGTATCAGATGATAATTGTTTTGCAAAACATGACAGGGTTAGAGGGATGGAACTTACTTTTTCTTAGTTGGAAACTGAGAAGAATTACAATAGGAGTTGAACAGTGACCTGCCTGGTCACCTGTGGGTAAGAATAGAGGAGCATTTTACCCCAACTGCTTTGAAACAACATCAGCGGGGAGGAAAAATGAACCTATTTGCAAAAGGAGGTCTACTTCAGACTTCAGAAAATATGCAGCTCTTGACTGGAGTTTTTCATCATATTTTAGACAGATGGACACATGCAGATCTGCACCAATCTTCTTTAAGAGTGAGCAGGTGCATCACACATGCCCTTGATCGAACAATGCTCCATATTTCAATAACTGACTAATCCTAATTAAGAAATGTAACAAGGGAGTGCAAAGGTCAAAGGTCAAAGCAAAGGGTTGCAGGCCATGGAGATGATCAAGAAACAAAATTGGAAAATAAAACATCCCATTAGCTGTTAAGTCTGACTTGTCAAGAACAAAAGATAGTAAAATGACTTAAAAAATGTTTCCTAGATGAGGGGTGTGTGTGTGTGTGTGTGTGTGTGTGGTTATAAACATCTCAGTTTGTTGTTTCTGGAGAAAATATGGACAGAACTTTTCAAATGGGATTCCAGCTGTATACAAGATTCCACTGAAATTTGAATAAACAACGCAGACATGACTGTATAAAGGAATTCTCTAGTCATAAATTATCTCAGAGCTGTTAGTGCGTGTGGGGGAGGGGCGAGGAAGCCGCCTGTAATGATTCATTCAGCACCTGCCTGAGCCTCCGTGAACATTCTGTTGTATATAGAGTTCCCTGTAATTTTATAGGTCAGCCAGGGAGGAAACCCAAATATTATAGAGTATTCTAACAAGACGAGCGTTAAAATTTTGGTGGTGGTGGTGGTAGTACTTTGGGTGTGTGTGAGGGAGGGTTGAATTCTACACTGGGGAACAAAGCTGGGTGGAAAAGATGGTCTGCTTCGTAATATTAAACAGAAGCACCATAGGTAAGAATGAGAACAAATACATTATGGCAGAAACTAAAATAACGTTTGTAGAACCCGGTAGGTGCATAGGACGCTTTATAATAATTGCAGTAGATCTAGAATTAGCATTTTGTCTCTATTTTTACACACTGAAAATCCAAAGTGTTAATTGCTTCCATTCACAGACCTCTCAGTATGTGCTCAAAGCGTCTCAGCACACGTTGTCACTGAGGAAGGGCTAAGAGGCTTAGACGTGTTACGTCACTTGTCCAAGATCACACAGGTTAAGACCGGACAGAGCCAGGATTCAAGCCCACACCTGCTTGGCGCTCAGCCATTCTGCTCTCTGCCCTCTCCAGTCAGGCTCCTCCACCGAGACCCACCCAGGAGGTCCTAGAAATTTAGGAATGAGGTCTGGCTTTTCTGATTCCCAACCTGGACTTAAGCTTAATCTTAGCCGTGCGATTTTGGATTTTATGATGTAAAGCAATCATAAAGTTCCATGATTCAAGAGGTTTACGGAAGAACCAAGTTGTACAGATAATCCATGTTGATAAATCAACAGTGTATCTTTCTTTGTCTTTTGTTAAAAGGGAAGAAAAAGATACGCAACTGATACTTCACAGTAAAATTAGTTAGAAATTAATCTTTATCACTGGAATGCTACATATTGCTGAAATAGATTGTGAACAATGTTTTTCTTTAAGGTATCTGCAGATGCCCATGTTGTCACTATGTTGGAAGGACTGTTATTTCTGCTTAGAACTTAACTTGATACAAAGTCTCTGAATTCCTTAAAAGCCAAGTTCACCAAATTATTTGGATAAATCAGTGAACTTTGTTACAGGGTACTTAATGACTCTTAAAGTGTTATGTACAACTTCGTTATGAAGACTTTGAAGGACATAAGAAGGTTGAAATCATTCTCAATTCAGAAGGAATGTGTTCTGGGGCACCTGGGTGGCTCTGTGGGTTGAGCATCTGACTCTTGATTTCGGCTCAGGTCACGATCCCAGGGTGTTGGGATCCAGCCTCGTGTGGGGTTCTGCCCTGAGCATGGAGCCTGCTTAGGATGCTTAGGATTCTCTCTCTCTCTCTCTCTCTCTCTCTCTCTCTCTCTCTCTCTCTTTCTCTCTCTCTCTCTCTCTGCCCCTCCCCTGTGCTCGTGTTCTCGCTGTCTAAAATAATAATAATAACAACAACAATAATAAAAGAAATGTGTTCTTCCAAACATCAAGTAATTCCCTTTTTCACACCAAAGTGGTAACTGTGGGTATTTCCAGTTGCCCTGAATGATTGATTCACTGAATCTGGTTGGGTCCAGCATGATAGTTCAAAGACCCAAAGCTTTTATCTGTGAATGAAGAGTTTTGTATATGGAGTGTTACAATTAGTAGTATAAGATGGGTAACAGGTATGTTAAGAGCCCTTCCTAACTTAGAAAACCTAGCATTAGGCTTTCACAGTATAGGGATCTCAAATTACCAATGTCACAAAATGGAAAAAAAAGGGATCCCAGGAAAAATAGTTGAATAAATGTCCTTTCTATCTATTAAGTAGAGAAATACATACCCCCCACCATCCCCAGACCAGGAGGCACAGGAAGGATAAAGGGTGAGTGTCTGACACTGGCCACTGTTGGGAAGGGACTGTCCATCTGAGGTCTCTAAGTGATGCAAGAGACTCCCCAGGCAGCTTGCCTTAAGTAATAATGAAACTGACCTTGGTGTGTTTCACTGTGCAAACCATCTAAAGACGGAAATGGCAATCTCAGGCCGGGCTTCCAAGTAACCAAGGTGGCAGGTGGTGTCTTTTTTTCCCTCCAGCCTATTCTGTATTAATGGAATACATTTAAAAAATGACATGAATTGTTTTCTAATTATCCAAATAGTGTATGCTAGCTGTTTAACGTTTGGATACATTTTAAAATGGAGGAAAAGGTAAAAATACCCCTGATTCCGCTCTGAAGAATAAAAGCTCCTTCAACATTTTGGATATCTCCTGCCAATTTTCTCCCCCATAACTGAGATATATGTGTTTCACAGAACACAGAGGCATTTTTCCCATAGTCACTTACAAGTACTTAAGTATGGTTTTAAAGTTTCATTTATTTATTTTTGAGAAAGAGCCATGAGCACAAGCTGGGGAGGAGCAAAGGGGGAGAGAGAGAGAGAGAGAGAGAGAGAGAGAGAGAGAGAGAGAGAGACTCTCAAGCAGGCTCAGTGCATTGAGCCAACGCAAGGCTCAACCTCATGAAGTTGGACACCTAACCAACTGAGTCACCCAGGCGCCCCAAGTATGATTTTAATAGCAGCCCAGTATTTGGTTATACAAACACGCTCTCGTTCCCTTTGCTGTATGTTCTGTTGTTTATTTTTGTTGTTGTTGTTCCTTTAGTATTTATCGAGTACCTGCGTTTTTTGCGATGGTATTATTGATTTTTTACTACTTTTTCCTATTGAGGAATAGTATCCGCTACATTAGTTGCGGATGCACGCCTCAGTGATTCAACAGTTCTGTCCCTTAGCGGGGCTCACCGCGGTAAGTGGGGCCACCGTTTGTTACGGTACAGGGTTGTTACAATGTTACTGACTGCAGTCGCTGTGCTGTGCTCTCCATCTCCATGACTTATTTATTGTATAACTGGAAGTCTGTACCTCAAAGTCCCCTTCGCCTATTTCTTCCCTGATTTGTTTAAATGCTTAGGGTGTTTGTCTCCTGCAACAGAAAGTTTCAGAGAGCATCTTTGTGGAATAAGTAGATAATGTGTTTTTTTCTGACTGCCTTGGGCTTTATGCCTGGCGTCAGTTAGTGCCTATTTCTGTTCCTCATTCATACATAGAAAATGAGGTCACTCTTTTCTGGCAGGCCGTACTTAGTCAAGGACACGGTGACCTCCTTAGTCCAGTTGGTACTCAGTTCTCCGTGGTGTTTGCCAGTTCTCTTTAGATGTCCATCTACACTTAAAGTACCTCTCTGTCGATGCACTTAGGTAAGTAGATGATCTCTAGAGCCATGGACGTATAATCCTGCGGCGGGTTTCTTCACTTATTTATTTATTGAGTGGTTTGATGACTAACCTAACTACTACTTTGTCAGAATACTCCGTCCCAAGCATATCCTTCGGAAGATAAACACTTCCTATATCAAGACAGTATCTAAATCTCTTTCTAGGAATGCATCAAATGGTTTTGAAAGCAGTGAGTCCTAAGAAATATCGTTTAGGGCCCCATCTCACCTTTCAGAAAGACGTGAAAAGCCGAGTGTATACCACTGGTCAGTAATCTGGTTTCCACGTCTCTTCGTTCTCCCTTGTCTGACTTGGGACAGGTTATGGTAGGACGGGAAGATGAGAGACCCTAGATGGAAAATCCTTCTTTTCTAATGGCCTCTGTGAGCTGGAATAAATAAACCTTGTGAAATTCACACCAGAGCGACTTGGGTGATACCTACATTTTATTTTTTTAAAAATGATGCCTATATTTTGAGAAGTCAGTCTGGCATTTTCCAACGCCTGCAATTCGATGCAATAAAAGTACAGAAAACCCTGTTTTATGCACTATTATCTGGATATGAGCTCCTCATCTGAGTGCGGTTTTTTTTTTTTTTGATAACTAAACTTATCCTTTAAAAATGCAGATCATTGGTTTTCTTTTTAAGGATGAGAATTATTGTTGCTGGAAATAGATATTGCACGTTTGTCTGCCATGTTAAATAAATATAGTATATATGCAACACATAATGTAACACTTATTGGTGTCTTTTAAATGTCCGTTGTGCTAGGCAGTCGGGGATATATGCTGACAGGTGGTATTCAAAGTACTTAAACAGTTTGACACTGACCAAGATGATAAAAATAATAAAATCATAATTAATAAAAATACCCTAATACATGATGAATACTTTTTAATTTCTTACTTCAGATCTGCCTGGGACCTCAGAAACTAAAACTTATTAGAATTCCATGAAAAATGAAGAATAAATCCTTTCGGAGGCCTCCTTTGGGAAAAAGCATATACACCTTATGACACTTGTTTCCCTGCCCTGCACTGATTTTGTTTCTGTTCTAGAGAGATTCTAGAGTCAATGTCAAGCACGTGACCTTTGAACAAGGAAAGCATTGCTGTCTTTGACATGGCCCTGCCCTCAAGTTCCTTAAATCCTGCTTGAGAAAACATACTTGAAACACTTTCACAATCAGAGGGGCACTGAACACAATGTGTAAATTGCACCGTGCAGTTTCTGATGACACACAGAGAGGCGCTCAGTAATCTTTTTTTTTTTTATGCTTTCTTTTAATTCCTTTTATTTTTGAGAGAGAGAGAGACAGCGTGAGCAGGGGAGGGTCAGAGAGAGAGACACACACAGAATCTGAAGACAGGCTCCAGGCTCTGCACTGTCAGCACAGAGCCTGACATGGGACTCGAACCCATGAACCATGAGATCATGACCTGAGCCGAAGCCAGATACTCAACTGACTGAGCCACCCAGGCGCCCCGCTCAGTAATTGTAATAGAGCGGGAAGGCTGTGCCAGCCCTGCAGAGATGGCTCTCGTCTGGCTGTGGTCGCCCCTGCCTCCTCCTCTCCAATTCCCTCGTCATCGTCAGAGGAGGAAGATGCACACCATCTGCAGAGGTGAAAAGAGTCACAGTGTAGGCAAATCAGCAGACTTCGCAGCAAGCCATACAAATTCAGGGTTTGCTTTTGTTGGTTTTGTATCACTTCCATGGTCTGGGGACCATTCACCCACTGTTCTTACCAGACTCCACCGACCGTGCTGGGGACCAATGAGCGTAAAATGACAGAGAAGATGTTCTGTCACACAGGCGCGTGCGTCACACCTTTCTGCTGCTTCTCTGGGATCGGTCCGTCCCACCAAAACTGTTTTCAAAGCCCGTCCTGGGAAGGGAGATAACGTGGTTATTTTTCAGGACAAAGGGGGTAACTTCTCCCCTAGATAAGGAGTTACCAGAATCAACCTGGACATCTGGTTCAGGAAATGCCCAGGACAGACGGACCGGCTTTGTTTCAAGTTGTGGGAGTGCATTTTCGCCCACGTTAGCTCACTGCTCCTTGCTGGTTTTTGTACTTTTTACGGTATTTTGATGTCACTAGACAGGCAGGCCTCTCAGAGTCTGACACCTTCAGCATGTTAGCCTTTCTGGAAAGATGGGTTTGGTGGTATGAACGTCAGCCATCTTCCTAACGTGAGTACACATCACTGTCCCCAACCTCAGGGTGGGGGAAGGGCCATGTGGCCCCCTGTCCTGGAGTGTAAGGAGGTGAGCGGCGCCGCACACACCTCCAAGCCCACAGTCCCGTGCCTCATTGGTCCCTGCCTGGACAGAGACCACGGCTGGTAGGGTGGCCTCCGACTCGAGGCTGGGAGAAAATTAAGAACAAAACTGGGAACCCTTGGATAGGCAGGTGCAGAGGTGACAGCAAGGAGATGCTGAGGCCCCTCGGGACATTGAGTTGGAATGACATGGCCGAAAAGCATAATATCAGCTAGCGGGTTAACGAGACTTTTTCTGGGAAGCCAGATGAGCCAAGGGAGGAAGCGGAGGGTGTGGCTGTGACTTCCTAGGCTGGGAGATGTTAAGGTGGCCTATTTTGTGAGAGACCCTAAGAGGTCCGGTTTGGGTCAGGAAGCCTTGAGGGCCGGCAGTCATGTGACCGAGAGTCGGCCACTCCAGGTCATGGTCTTAACTAAGTGACAGGGAGTCCAGGCCAATAGGCTTTGCAAAATCCCTGCGCGATTTCTGACAAATATAACATTAAGTCTAAGGAAGCATTTGAGTCTCTGTCAGGCTCTCGTCTGCCATCTGGCCCAGGTGCGCCTGCTCTGTTTCCGAAGTTGCTTTTAAGACCGTAAGAAGTTTGGGCGCCCTTGAATCCGGAGATCTGCTGGCCGCCGGGCCGTGCATTTTAATAGAGGGGACTAGTAGTGTGGAGAATCTAGAACAGCAGATTACAAAAGAAAAAATTGTCTGACATCTGAGTGCTTCAAATGGTTTGGCAGGAAATTCGCTGTGGCTGGGACACCGAGGCCCCCCACCGCGCGCGGCCCGAAGTTGACATTTTATAAAGACAGACTTCGTCGGGGGAGAGTAACAAATGACCGAGCTTAATAGGAAAGAGGTAACTTTCACCTCTTCGGGATTCGAGCCGAGCCCAGCCAAGAAGCAACCAGAAAGGCGCCTCCCCGCCAGCCCCATCTGAAGGGAGGGAGTCTGCGGTGTCAGGATGGCCGAGCAGGCTAAGGCTCCAGACTGAAGGGAGGGAGTCAGAGTGTCTCTTCTCGGGCCCGGAGGTCGCACGCGAATGTGGTTCCCTGTCTCACTCTTGGATACCTTGTTTGTCTTCAGAACGGGCTCTGGCATGATCCCTTCCCTTTTCAGATGCGGCACCTGTCACCCAGAGCCTGACGGGTACTCAAGATGTCAAGTCCTTCCTACTCCCACACAAAGGCACATACCTTTCGGCATTACACCACCTGGGCTGCACACCAATCGGGCTGTTTAGCAGATTTGGGCGGGTTCGCCGGCACACGTGGTTAGCCCATGCTGTGTGTACCTGACTTCCCTAGACAAACTGGTGTTTTGGCGGCGAGGGGGAGTGGGCTTGGACTCGCCTGCGGGGACAGCGGACACCCACCGGAGGCCCGGGCTGCAGAGCTGCTGAATGAGCGCCTTTGTTTTTCTAGGATTCTTATTTACTCCGTTTTCTTTTAGGCTTAATGCGTTTTCTTTCAGAGAGGGCGCTGGCAGGCCTGGTTTTCATTTCTTTTTAAAAATGGAGGTACGTGGGGCACCTGGGTGGCTCAGTCGTTTGGCTTTGGCTCAGGTCATGATCTCGCGGTTCCAGGGTTCGAGCCCCAAGTTGGGCTCTGTGCTGACAGCTAGCTCAGAGCCTGGAGCCTGTCTTTAAATTCTGTGTCTCCCTCTCTCTGACCCTCCCCCGCTCATGCTGTCTCTGTCTCTCTCAAAAATAAATAAAACATTAAAAAGAAATTTTTTTAAATGGAGGTACCGTTTACATACGGTGAAATGTACAGGTCTTCTGTGTACTGGCCCGTGGGTTTTGACAGACGACCAATGCATAGCTGTGTGACCCACACTGCAGTCCAAATCCAGATCATTTCCATCAGGCGGAAGGCTCCCCGGTGCCGGCCCCCCAGAGGTAACGACGGTTCCGGTGGCTAGATATGGCCTGATGGTGTAGATTTTAGTGGACTCTAGCTAGGTAGAGAGTTTGGCTTTCTGTGTAACCTAACCTTGTTCCTTGTACCATCTGGTGTTTTCAGTTCTAATCCTTCACTTATATGAACTACTGATCATTTTGATGTTCAGACATGATAAAAATTAAAGTCTGACTTAAAAACTAATACCATGTGGGGCGCCTGGTGGCTCAGTCAGTTAAGCGTCCGACGTCATTCAGGTCATGACCTCGCTGTCTCTGAGTTCGAGCCCCACATTGGGCTCTGTGCTGACAGCCCAGAGCCTGGAGCCTGCTTTGGATTCTGTGTCTCCCTCTCCCTCTGCCCCTCCCCCGCTTGTGCTCTGTCTCTCTTGCTCTCAAAAACAAATAAAACTTAAAAAAAAAAAACTTAAAAGACACTAACACCATAGAACAAAAATGTGGGTGTACCTACCACAAATTATTCCTCGCCCTCCAGAGGAATGGAATGGTGATGCACACTACCACAGGGGTGAACCTTGAAGACATGACCCTCATACAAGAAGCCAGACACAGAAGGACAACTGTGGTGTGATTCCACTTGGATGATGAGGGGCAGGGAGTAGTCAGACCCCCTAGACAGGGAGGGGAACAGTGGCTGGCGGGGCATAGGGGGAGAGGGCAGGGGACTTCCGGTTCAGCGGGCGCAGCTTCCATCTGGAATGACTGAGCTCTGGAGATGGACGGCGGCAGTGGCTGCACACTCCTGTGAATGCACTTCATGCCGCTGCATGTGCGTGAAAGCAGGCAACGTGATCAATTTTATGTTAGGAATATTTTATGAAAAGAAGTTTTAAGTAACCTCATAAGCTCCTGGGAACGCCTATGGCTTTTGAGGAGGATCTCTCTTTTCAAAACCCAACATCTATTCATTTTATTCTAATTATAGATATTCAGTTTCATTGTAAAGGGGAGAAGAATAAATAAACGTATCAAGAATGAGAACCATGTGCAAATCTGATCACCTAGAGGTAGCAGCTGTGTCCTATTTTACCACCATGTTTTTCTCGCCTCTTTTTTTTTTTTTTTGCATGTACTTTATCTTTTCTAAATGCTTATTTATTGATTTTGAGAGGGGAGAGGGGAAGGCACAGAGAGAAAGGGAGAGAGAATTCCAAGTGGGTTGTGTGCTCATAGCAGAGGTCGATCCTACGACCGTGGGCTCAATCTGGGGCTCAGTCCCGCAAGCCATGAGTCAGATGCTTAACTGACTGAGCCATTCAGGCGCCCCTGCGTGTAATTTAAAACAGAATTGTAACCTCTTTCCACTTTATACGTAGGCAGTTTCCCTTGACTTTAAGTATTCATCTAGCATGTAGTGATTAATGGCTTCCTAGCATTCTCTCCCATAGATATGCCATAATTTATTTATTCCCTTGTGGTTAGATGTTCAAGTTGGTTCTGTTTCGCTCTATTTTGAATAATGCTTGGGAACATTTCTGCACAGAAATCTTTGCCCACATCTGATGATTTCCTTAGATTAATAGTGGAAATCCTCACGTACGTGTGCCCCCTTCCAGGCTTCTGCTGCATGGTGCCACACTCCTGCAGAAAGTTCCAGTCTACCCTGCAGGTGCCAGGTGGGGGTGTGCCGTGGGCACTCCTCGCCTTGATGCTGTTTCACAGTCCAGTGACTTCTGCCACCAGGAACATTCCTGCGAGTTCTCTCAAAGCTACATGGTGTTCAGCTCCTTCAAATGATTTCCTTTATTAAAAGCATTTTTTTTAATGATCAGAGATCAGTGTTACAGAATGTAACGCTTTTAGACCCTTTCAGGGCTTCCATTCTTTTCAGTAGGCACGTTTTGGACCGAATCCCTGCTCTGCATGGGGTTAGGCATGAGCACAGGAAACAAAAGGACTGTGTTGGCTTCACTTGCATATGTCTGGAAAATACCTGTCCCTAAAGCTTTCGAGGCAGAGAAAAGTGCTTTTTGATGAGTTCAATGATGCTCCAGAAGTGTGCTTCCTGAAACTTCCCAGGTGAATACCCGGGAGAGGAGAAAAAGGTTACTGATCTTCCTGGATGTGGGGTCGTGCCCTAGACACCGGGCAGGCACTGTGCGGGGGTCACCTTCCCACTTCAGAGATGAGCGCATTGTCGTTCAGCCTCAGCGGAGCAGCCAGGCTCCTGGGACTGATGGCTCGTGCTCGGAGTCTCCTAGGAGAGTATTTGTGCTGACCGTGTTCTAGCGAAATGCAGAGCCAGTGATACTTAGGGAACTGGACGAGAAAGCGTTCTCTCTTTTCTGCCATCCTGACCATGACTTCTTCTATTTAACCTGGTCTCCTGCTGTTTCACTTCCACTCTGGCGAGCAGAGAGAGAGAGTGGAAATGGTTCTCACTCATTCCGCGGTGCACTGAGTTCCTGTGGCTTTTCGGTTCTTCCCTGCTCCTTCTGCCCAGCAGTGTCTGGCAGCCGACCACGCTGAGCACAGCAAGGCTGAGGGGAAAAACACCCACTCCTGATAGCACCCCAGGATTTGCCCTCCATCCCTGCACCCACTGGCTCTATGACCTTGAGCAAAGAACTTGACCTCTGTGGGCTTCAGCTTTCCCAGTTGTATGCGTGTGAGGTAGTATTGCTAAGACTTGGAGCCTGCTATGCTGCAGCTACCCCTGTGTATTATTACACGGGCTTGACTGTCTGACTTCTTCCCTGCTCTGCATTGGTCCAGTGACTTGCAGTAAGTGGATTTCGGAAACGGGAGCCAGCCAGGTAGGGGCAGACAGAAACAGGCTGAAGGACGATACTGGAAACACTTGGATTTTACAGCATGTGTGCCAGCAATGCTGCTTTTCTTTTCTTTTCTTTTTTTTTCCTTCTATTTTCCACTTTGGGGAAAAGACTTTTAAGGCTCAATTTTCTCCATACGTGGGTCTTTTTTTTTAAGTTGAATTACTGGGATTTCGCTACCATGTGCTTTTTGAAATGATAGGCTACCTTTACTTTTAATTACAGGCTGCTGTCTGTCATGCAGTTGGAGGAGGATAGTTTCATATACCTCTGACCCCTTCTCTAATTCAGACATATAAATAGTACCGGGTCATTCTTAATTGTGTTGCTAACTATGACAGTGACCCACCAAGGTGTTTGCTAAGCTCAAGTGTGGTGGGTGCTTGATGAGCTGAAAGCTGTAAGCTGCTTCTCCAGGTACTGACTGTGGTGCTTCTGAGCATCTGTACTGTTAAATAATGGGGACATACGGAACACAGAGGGCAAGAGTGTCCTCGTGAATGTGTTCATGCAACAGAGGTTTCTTGAACACCTACTATGTCCCAGGCACAGTGCTAGTCAGTAAGGACAGAATAAGAAAGAGGATGGATGCAGTCCTTGGCTGGACAGCGGTTATCCCATAGGATGTGGGTTCGGGACGGGCAGGCACTTCCTACAGAATGTGCTCTCCCCTGGGATGAGCCCCCCCGAGATTGTATAAGAGGACCCTTTGGCTTGAAAGGGTCAGGGAAGCCCTCTGTTCCAGCTGAGAGACCCAAGGAGAATAGTATGTCCCTGTTCCGAAAAGCAGGGGAATTCCAGGGGCGGAGTGACCCATGCTGAGTATGACTTGCGCAGGGAACCGGGAGGGTGCTGGGGCGGAGTGGCAGGGCCAGCAGAACCCAGACCCCAGACCAGCAAGGCCCCAGTTCCTCCGGGTAAAGACCCCAGTGGGAACCTTCAAAGGGTTCCCAGTGGGGGTGTGGGGTGCTTGGATTTGCATGTTGGAAAGATAATGTTGGTTTCAGCATGGCTAATGAATTAGAGGGAGGTGAGAGAGGTGGGCAGGCCGTGGCAAGGACACCCGCGGAGAGGAGAGGTGGCCTAGAATAGGGCTGGGGTGGGGAGGGAGAACCGAAAGGAAACACCTTCTAGAATCCAGTGGGCTTGGCCACAGGGTGCGGGAGGGCGGGGCCATGCCACAGAACTTGACAAGAGCAGGTTCCAAGGGAAGAAAACAAGTTCCGTTTCATTCATGCTCATTTGTTCATAAATTTAGTGCAGTGTTGAAACTGCTGTCCGAGAGAACCCGTAAAGTATGCAAAACGGTGCGAGCTACATGAGTGCTCGGTGTCTGTGGGCTGTCTTTTGTCCGTCTGTGTGTCCGGCTCTCTTTCCCCCTGCCTCCCTCTCCCTTCCCCACCCTCCTTCCCCCCCTCCCTTCTTCGTCCCTTCCCTGGACCAGTTGGTTACATTCTTCTTCTTAAATGTACTTTACCTTCTTGCGTTTTTACATAAATGCAAATGCTATGAATATTCATTTTTCTTTCAACATGTAAAAATGCTTTATTATAATGCAGCCTGTTCCCAGCCGTTTGCCTTAATGAAATAGTGATGTGGAAAATTCGAAAACATCTCTGAATATTTGGCAGCAGAACACCTGAGGACTTTGGGGGAAGCAAATTTATCTGCCTCATCGTGGTGCTGTGGCAGGATAGGATTACCCTTGCACCAGGTGCCTGGCGACAGCAGAGAGATGCCATCTGGAATTAAATTGGATGAGGCTCCCTGTTTGCTCCTTCTGTATATTAAACGTTAGCTGGGTAAACAGTAGAGAGTCGACTGACCTGGGGGAGGGAGGTCCCAAATGGCTTTATGTTTGTTTATGTGCTTTTTAGCATTGTCTGCAGCTTCCTGTGTGGTCATAATTCATAAAATGCACTTAGAATACATTTTGCTATAGAAATATTATAAATTGTGGCTAGGTTTTCAGGCCACTCCACCGAAGCTATTTATTTAACCCCTGATGTTCTTAAAACAGTATAAATCTGCAGCGAGGAGTGGTAGAAAACCATGCTGTTAGAATAGTGGGAATTGGGAAAAGCAGTGATATTGAAAACTATCATTTGTCTTAATTAACTTTAAGAACAGTTGGTTTGATAAAGTGTAAGAAAGGTGATGGCTGGGAGGGAGGGAGGTTGGTACCACCGTCCATAGAGGTTGGGTTAACTTATTTTTTTTATTTGTTTTTTTACTAAATCACCTTTTATTTTTATTTTTTCCTTTATAGTTTATTGTCAAGTTGGTTTCCATATAACACCCAGTGCTCATCCCAACAAGTGCCCTCCTCCATGCCCATCACCCCCTTCCCCTCCCCCTCTCCCCCATCAGCCCTCAGTTTGTTCTCAGTATTCAAGAGTCTCCCATGGTTTGCCTCCCTCCCTCTCCCCAATTATTTTTTTTCCCTTCCACTCCCCCATGGCCCTCTGTTAAGTTTCTCTTGTTGCACTTATGAGTGAAAACATATGGTATCTGTCCTTCTCTGCCTGACTTATTTCACTCAGCATGATACCCTCGAGTTCCATCCATGTTGCTACAAATGGCCAGATTTCATTCTTTCTCATTGCCATGTAGAACTCCATTGTATAGATAAACCACATCTTCTTGATCCATTCATCAGGTGATGGACATTTAGGCTCTTTCCATGATTTGGCTATTGTTGAAAGTGCCGCTATGAACATTGGGGCACATGTGCCCCTATGCATCAACACTTCTGTATCCCTTGGGTAAATCCCTAGCAGTGCTATTGCTGGGTCATAGGGGAGTTCTATGGATAGGTTTTTGAGGAACCTCCGCACTGTTTTCCAGAGTGGCTGCATGAATTTACATTCACACCAACAGTGTAGGAGGGTGCCCGTTTCCCACATCCTCACCAAAGAGGACATCCAGATGGCCAACAGGCACATGAAACGATGCTCAGTGTCACTCATCATCAGGGAAACACAAATCAAAACCACACTCAGATACCACCTCACACCGGTCAGAGTGACTAAAATGAACAGATCAGGAGACTGTAGAGATTAGGTTAACTTAAAATTAAAGCATAGGATGGGGCACCTGGATGGTTCAGTCAGTTACCTGTCTCACTTTGGCTCAGCTCATGATCTTGCAGTTTGTGAGTTTGAGCCCCACGTCAGGCTCACTGTTGTCAGCACAAAGCCCGCTTCAGATCCTCTGTCTCCCTTGCTCTCTGCCTGTCCCCTGCTTGCGCATGCGCGCGCGCGCGCGCGCGCGCGCTCTCTCTCTCTCTCTCTCTCTCTCTGTCTCTCTCTCTCTCTCTCTGTCTCTCTCTCAAAATAAATAAGCAAACAAAAAAAAATCAAAGCATGGGAAATACGGTCAGTAATATTGTATTAACTGTGGTGGCAGATGGTCACTAGCCTTGTGGTCGACAGTTCGTGGTGCATACAAATGTCACATCACTGTTTCACGTGAAACTAATAAAATATTATACATCAGTTATACACCCATAAGTAAATGAGAAAATAAAGCATCTTCTGGGTGCACATGACTCATGAGCTGTGATTGCAGTAACTTGCTGTGGGTTCTGGTGGCTACAACTTAGAAACACTTGCCTGTACCTGTGGGTTTAGGCTTACTTGTGCCTCCATACCATCGATGTCTTCTTGAAAAGTAATGCCAGAGCAGCATCTACTAAGAGACCCAGAAGCCCCTAGAAAGCTCAGAGTGTAGATGAGAATTTGGGGAAGTGAAAAGATTTTCTGTAACTGGACCATATCCATCCTGTAAAATGAATATCTCTAATTATATATTATATCTAAGCACCTTTTTCTTTTTGAGAACTGGCTGTGTCGTCTCCAACAGAAGACGAATCAGAGGCCTTAGACTCCGTGGAAAACCAAATACTGAACCCATTTTGTTTTCTTCTTAGTTCAGCAAAAGTAGAAACTCTTACTTCAGGATGCGGCAAGACGAACATTGCGCGTACCCTTGCCTGCTGCCCCCTGCACATTTATTTGTAGAGCACTTACCGCACCGTTTATAAAGTTGATGATTACATGAGATGCTGATCCACCACCCAGACGAACGTAGGCTCACCCTGCCCAGAAGGAGGCTATCTGTTCTCAGTGGACATCTGTAGAGGCCGTGCCCGGCCATGAGAGCCCACTGGACCCGGCCGCCCTCATTCCCCGTCTCAGAGGTGAGCTCCACCTTCCTTCCGAGTCCCGGGTCCTCTCCAGCACCAGGGAGCGTGGAGTCCAGCCTTGGAGCTGAGTGGTGGCAAAGGTCAGAGCTGCCGAGAGCATGTGGTTCGTGTGCGCCGCAGTCAGGGGCCCGCCTTCCCTGCTGGGGGCTTCTGGTCCTCAGCCTCCTCCCCATCCCCGTCTCAGAGTCCTGGTGAAGATGGGTCCTCCCTTTCAGCACTGAGCCGGAGCGCAAGCTTACCAGTAGGGTCAGTGTCCTCCCTCAATCCCCCTCCATTCCCCCAGGATTCTGGCCTGGTCCCTCAATCCCCCTGGGATTCTGTTCTTCCCTGAGCATACACAGCATGTGGTTCTGCTTTCCCTAAGGGACCCCCCACCCCCCCACACCCCCCGTCTTCCACCCCAGCCTCCCGGCCTCTGTGCTGCCGAGTATTACTTTCCTAAAATCTAATCATCATGTAAGAAAAACACAAAACCCTCACTGTGGACCTCGTGGGCTTCAGTTGGCCGCCCCTTCTGGCAGACAGGGCCGTTTCCTTTGCTTTTCAGCACCTTTTCATAGATCAGGTGTCTTTTTTTTAAAGATTATTTTTCCTTTCCAAGCACTCATTAATTTCAGATCAGGTCGTCTGCAGTGCCGCCATCCTAAGTCCCTTACCTTTCCGTGGCAGTCGGCTCGGAAGAAGCAGAGGGGTCGCGCTCATTCTGCCCTTCCTGGAGGCCCCAGGGCTCCTGCACTCCCCATCGAGGGGCCACGCGGGTCTCCCCACCTTACCTGCGGTCCCTGTCCAGCCTCCCTTTCCCCTGGCACTCTGCACAGGGAGCCTGCTTGGGGGAAGTAACTGGGTGAAGGGAACTAGCAATTGCCTGAAACTGACAGTCACGAGCACACAGATCAGCTCAAAGTCAGCACATCCGTCCCACATCTTGTATCAGCCGAGGTGCATCCGTCCCTCCCTCTAAGTTGGAGGGACAGCAGACTGGGCTCCCCCCATTTCTCCCTAAGCACGCTGCCTCGCACGCAGCCCAGCTCAGCTCGGGGCCTCCCTTCCCACCCAGAGGGGAAAGCTGTCCTCTCAAGGGTTGACTCTGGCACTGTGTCAGGGAGGGAATTACTAGCAGTGTGGACTTGACTGTTGGATCTGCCCACTGGTCCTAACGTGGATCCCAGTGAGACCGACTACCTTGAGAAATGATTATTCTGGTATTTTCTGGTGAAGGAAAACATGCAAAAATATGTTTTCACCTAAGAGAGAAAGTCAGGGGGACTTGAGTACTACAAGGCCTGGTGAGGAGGCCTAACCCCCGGCAGGTGGGGGAGGATGCCAGGAGGCCCCCCTGACTCCTCCTGAAGGTCCTCCCCTTCAGCCCTGGAGGGTCCCAGACCAGGCTTCCTCTAGGGGGTACCCAGTCAAATGACACTTAAAGTAGTGTCTGCAGGAGGGCAGTCTGGTGTGATTGGCGAGTCTGCATCTCCCCCCGGGACAGAGGAGTCACCGTGCACAGCTGTGGTCGGGGTAGACTGAGACTCTGCGGAGAGCCCCTCACCAGATCAGCCGTTGCCCCCCAGTAGAGAGGCTCGTGCACTGCGGACTCCTCACCGTCAGAATGGGCTGCGGTCAGCGGCGCCTGGGGGGCTCAGTCCGTTAAGCGTCTGACTCTTGATCTGGGCCCAGGTCATGATGTCACAGTTTGTGAGATTGAGCCCTGCATTGGGCTCTGTGCTGAGAGTGTGGAGCCTGCTTGGGATTTTCTCTCTTTCACTCTCTCTCAGTACCTACCCTGCTCTCTCTTTCTCAAAAATAAACTAAAAAAAAAAAAAAAAAAAAAAAAACACCCCAAATGGACTGCAATCAAGCCAAAAAGCTTTTAATGCACCATATTATATGTCACAGCAGTAACAGTATTATATTACGTGTCCTAGCATGGGACCTAAGCAGAAGGTAGCCCTGAAGTAAAATTAATCTAATAGCTAACAATATTGCTCGTAAGCCCATCCGCCCTCCCTCCATTGAATATGTAGCCTGATAACCTGTTATTTCTGTGCAAATGATTTTCTTCACTTTAATAGTTTTATGAACTAGCTCTATACCCTTATTCTAAGAGGGGAAAGTCCTTTGCTTTAAGGATCCTGAATGTGTCACATCACTTAGCATGACACAGAATGAGAGACGATGGTAAAAAAATAGAATTGGAATGCCTTCCTTCGCCCCCAGCAAAATCCAAATGAGAAGATGGAAAAGAAAACGCACTTGGGATGTACCTTCCGTACCAAGTTTACAAAGAAGGAATCCAATCTCTAGTTTATGTCCGTTCCTTAGCAACCGAGGTTGACAGGTAGGCCCCAGGCGGGAAGCATGGAAATCCGAGTGGTAGGTTTTTAACACACAGCGCTGTATTGTAAACTAAAACCCTGCCCTTCCCCCCGAAGCCCCCCCAGAACTGTGACGTCTACTTCTGTGCAGCGGTTTCCCCTCTGAGCTGATTAAATCATTGATTACATAACCGTGGCAACATTTTAATAGTTTTGTGTTGTTTGAGGTTTCCCTTAGCATCGTATAAAATATTTATAGGTCGTCTGAAATCAGCCAGGTTTTTTTCTTTTTTTTTAACAGGACAGCGTTCCGGTTTTAAAAGAAAGGGGGGCGGGGAATTCTTAGAAAACTAAAGCACAGATTTGTCATAAAGCTGGGACGTGGGCTTTGGAAATAAAGCCTGCCACCAAACCGGATGAGAGGACCGCACCATTAATCTTGCGGGGACTGGAGGCTTCCACGCTCTGCGTGTCATGTGGTCTCCCAAAATGTAGCAAAGGCCTTCTGATGCGTGTGTTAATTGTTTTTTTTTTCCAGGGGTGGACAACTCCTAGGCATAAAAGCATTTTTCTTCTTTTCTGTTATCTCCTCTTTAAGGTACTTTTGCTTATTGGCTTGCTTTTTGAGTTTTTGGTAGAGGGAGGGATGGGTTATGGGGGAACGTCGAGGGAGAGAAAGTGCTATTTTTCTTTCCAACAGCTCATTAAAATAATTTATTACCTCCCTCTCCTCATAGTATCATTTTCTTCCCAGTTTTTACTACTACTTCATCACAGAAAGGTGCAACAATAACCATTGAAGTTCTTCTTCTTGGAACAGAGTGTGAAATGTAGAAAATGACATTAAAAAATCTGTCCTGAATTTCTGACAGTGGGGGGGGGGGTCTCGTAATGAGTGGCAGTCGTTGGAAGGCAGAGGGCCCTCCCCTATTGAGCAGGAGAAACTCAAGATTGTCAGAAGGACCGGGTCTGTGTCTTTTGGCCCCAAATAAATAGACGCTTCTACAGCCGGTCCACCTGATCTGCCCCCCGCAGTCAGTGTGGCTCAGACACAGAAGGTCGGCCTGGTGCAGAGGTGCATCCCGGCAGGACAGATGGAGCGCTTTATGTACCATCCTTGATTACAGCCTTTCTGTCCTCCCGGCAGAGCCGTGAACTTGTTCTCTTGCTGAAGCACGCAGGTCTCGCCGGATTACAGGGTGCTCACTTTTCCTCCCCAGCGAGGGCGTCCTCCCGCCCAGCGGGCACCCCGTGGCAGCAAAGGCAATATTATTTCGGAAGCAGCAACCTGCCCTTTCCCCACCGCCCAAGGATCTTTGTTTTCTTTCCTGGCCACATACGCGTCCACTTGGAGGTGCCTACTTCTTCCTCTGTGTCCCTCCCCATGTGGATGAAAGCGGGACGATAATGACTTTGCTCTTGGCGCTGAGGTTTCCTGACTCCCTCTGCCCCCGAGAGTCATGCGCCAGGTTTGATGCGGGGCCCTTCGTTTTACAAGATGTGGTTTGAAAAGCACGCTTGTCTTTCTTCGGACTGAAGGACCTCTTCTAAATGAAAATGACTGCCGCTTTTGAGCTGGTCGCCAAGACGTCCGGCGAAGGCGCCGAGAGAGCACTCGTAGCTGAGACACCCAAGGCCGGAAGGCAGGTCGGGGAGACTTGGCAAATGTACCGTAATCGTGTGTTTTAGGAAACACGCAGGGCTGTTTGCTTGTTGTACAGGGAAGAACGGACCGGAGAGAGACACAAGACAGCACGGTCGTCCCGAGACTGACTGCCAACCTTGGGAATATTACAAAATGAAAAAAAGTCTTTTATACCCAAATTCAGGGCGACTGAGGCACGAGGCAGAGGGGGGACATCCCGCAGCCCAGCTAATAAAGTCACTCTGCTCTGCAACCTAGAGACTTGATCCATCTTAGGAGGGATGTGAATGTGAGCTTGGCAGGATGGTGGGGAAATGCCAGAACACTCTATTCTTCCCCTCGTGGGTTCACAGGACTAAGGGAAACGGATCGCATCCATTAAGACAAGGTCACATTCAGGCGTCTGAAGATCACGGTTCTGGGTACTGACCGAGGATGTGAACTGTGTGTCCGCTGTGTCTGAAAGGTGCTGTCTGGGTTGCCATGTGGGGAAGTCGGGACTGCATTCACTGCTTCCCTTCACTTAGTCCTCCTGGAGTGATGGCCTGTCTCCTCCCCTCCCCAAAGCCAAGACCAGGAGCCAGGGCACATGGGGGATGGGATGGAGGGCTCTTGGGGCCGGGCACGAGGGGAAGAACCCGCCCTACTCCTGAGTTCCCTCCTGCCTGCCTCTTCCTCGGGCTTCAGTCTTCCAACCCCCGTGTGTTCTTGCTCGGTGGCCTCCTCTGGTTCTCGCGGATGGGCTCGGTTCCGTGTTTGGTCGGCCCCCGATCATCGCTGGGAGGGGCTCTCACGCACTGAGGTCTAGCGTGTTGCAGACAGACGAGAGCCCCAAGGACTCGCTGGGCAGGGAGCTGAATGGCCCGGGGGGATGGAGTGTCTGCTACTGAGGTGGAGACAGTTACCAGATGCAGGGAGTGAAGTGTGTGAATGTTCTGATCACTCCGTGTTCTGGCCACAGTGTAGACGCCCGCTCACCCCAAAGCCCTCAGCAAGACTTGGCTGTGCCACAGGGGCACGGCAGCGTGGACAGGGTGCTGAATACAGGAGATGACTGGGTAGAACAGGTGTGCTGTCCAGGGATTTCCGCGTGTTCCGCCTTGCACGTCCAGAACCTTCTGCTCTAGGTGTTACTGCTGAGAGAGGAAAGGGAAGGAGAACACCATCCAGTGGTCACATGACTGCTCAGTCATGGCTCGTGAGCACTGAGTGAATGGAGGGGACCCTTCAGTGTTGACCATCAGCCTGGACAGGAGGACACCTGCACTCCCGCCCCTGCCAAGTCCCATGCGTTCCAAGTCCAGCCCGGGAAATTTAGCTCAGTGTTTTCTCAGGGTGCTGCAGACTAATGGCTTCGATACTCTGCAGGCCTGGACGATCAGTTTCTATGTGACCTATACGCCAAACAGTAAGACGTTGTGAACCCGGCATGGACTGCCCCCACCCCAACCCCCACCCCTGCCCACACTAGTCTGCTTGCCATGTTGCTTGGTCAGAGCTGATATCTGTCCTTGGCCTTCAGACCTGCCAGTGAGCTGACCTGTGGATGTGGCTCACTGGTGGCTGAAACACAGCAGTAACCCTCAGGACTGGAGGGCGAAGGAATGATGGGCACATCTGGCCTCGGACGGCTCCCAGGTGAGGTCGGTATTACACAGGGGACCCCGATGAGCTGCTGGCCAGCCCTGCCTTAAACAGAGCAGGCTGAAGTGAAATTTTACGTTCCCTCATGATAAATAGCTTCCTATGTATCGATACCTAGGAGTTCATCCACTTTTAACAAAAGCATCAATGCAGTTAGCCTTTTACTCTCTCCCGAGGGTAGAAGCTGCTCCACGTTCATTATCCCTTCGTGAGGCCCATCACGTTTTTCTTAGAGCTTCAGAACTGGCCCCGGATACTGGAATTCTAGGATTTGGGGCAAGCTAGATTGTTATGCACTCACCCAGGCTTCAACGTGGACAAACCCAGAGGTCATTTATGCAAAGTGGAATCGGCCATTCGCAAAAGGACAAATAATATACGGTTCCACTCAGGGGTCCCTAGAGCCGTCAGATCCATAGAGATGGAAAGAATGATGGTGGCCAGGGGCTGAGGGGAGGGGAGGATTAGGAGCTAGTGTTGAATGGGGACAGGGTTTCGGTTCTGCGCAGTGAAAAAAGTCCTGGAGGTGGACAGTGCTGATGGTTGTACACATAATGCCGCTGAATTTCACGCTTCAAAAATTGTTAAAATGGTCAATTTAATATTATGGATAGTTTACCCCAGTTAAAAAAAAGCAAATTTCAAAAGAGAAATATCACATATCTTGGGGCGCCTGGGTGGCACTGTGCGTTAAGCATCTGACTTCAACTCAGGTCATGATTTCATGGTTCATGGATTTGAGCCCCGCATCGGGCTCTGTGCTGACAGCTTAGAGCCTGGAGCCTGCTTCAGATTCTGTGTCTCCCTCTCTCTCTGCCCCCCTCCCACTTGCAGTCTGCTTCTCTCTCTCTCCAAAATAAATAAACATTAAAAAAATATTTTTTTAAAGAAATATCATATATCTTATGCTTTAATTACTTCCCCTTGGATCCCTTGTTTGTCCCGGCAGAGGAAGCATGCTATTTCTTTTTTTTTTTTTTTAACAAAATGTCTGTATGTTGGCTTTTCATCCCTCTAAACATTTTGTTTGCCCCGTTCTACCTAATGAGTATAAAACTGGTAGCGACAACTAATATCCCTCAAACATATTAGTCATCTACATTTCCCCTTAGAACTTTTAGGAAAGTTCCCGGCATATGCTACAGGGTAAAGAAAAAAAAATCATGATTAAGTTGTTAGCCTGGCAAGTTATATAAAACCAAAAGGCATCCTAATTTGGAGCTGCTGTGAGGTCTTTTTCCCCATGGGAACCAATCCTGTCTTCTCCATTGTAGTAGAGGCCCTTGGGTCACCTTTTAGGGTACATCTTGGTTGGCTGTCTTTCTTTTTTTTAGGATATTATTTTTAAGTAATTTCTACCCCCAATGTGGGGTTCAAACTCACTGCCTCGAAATCCAGAGTTACCTGCTCCACCAGCTAAGCCAGTCAAGAGCCCTGCCTTTGCTGTCTTTCGGTGACAGAACACCTTTTCCTTGGGGACAGACTCTAAGGAAGCTGCCTGGGTGGTGTTAGAAAGCCAGCAGGGACTCCTTTAACCTGACAAATCAGAATTTTGATAAATCAGCATTTAACAGCTTCTCATATATGCTCTTGCTTATTCTCAGAAGGTTTATGTGACATTCCTGGAGGGCTTTGGCCGAATATCTCGGACAAGGCCAGCCTGGACGTTATTACATTAGATCACAAAAAAGGCCAGATGCTGGTCATTTTCTCTGGTTCATCCTGCCAGTGGTTCCATGGTACTTGGAAGTCAAGGTGGGAATTCCTCTCCCGGATGGCAGGTATTTCTATTTCACATTCCTTCCAGGGTCAACATCAATATTGGGTTCCACAGCCATGCACCACGTGCATGACGTCCCCTATTTAAGGTGCAAGATTAGAATGTTAAGAATGGCGTGCTGCGGTGAGCTCCGTGGGGCTTTCGTTCTGTTGTCCAAGCTCTTGTCGTTTCTTCTAGGAAAATGAAAATCTAGAGCTCGGCATTTTCTAGTCTGCATCAGAATCAAGCCAGCCTTGAAAACAGAACCAAACAAAGGCTCTTTTTTTATGCTGAAGATTTTTTTTTTAAAGGAATCTTTCTGGGGTTTGTTCTTAACTGATAAAACTCTTAAGAATTCAGGCTACAGAACACGCTGGTATTCTGTGCTTCAAGAGGACCAGGTCAGACAGCAAGCCCAGCTGCGTGTGCACGCGTGTGCGTGTGCATCCAAGTTACGAAGTTTTAACTATGTTAGCATTCTTTTCACCTGCCTTCACTCCTCCTCTGTTAAGGATTAGAATGAAATAGCATAAAATCCTTGCTTTTCCAGAGGTGAAAAGTAAGTCGGTACGTTTCTGAGTTCAGCACTTAGGTTGAAATCAAAGTCGGGACGTGGAAAATGTGCCGCGGTTGCTATGGCAACCCACGGATCCATCTCACACTTTACTTTCAAGACCTTTCCCCTCTGTTAAACTAACAGGGCACTAGGCTCAGTTTGCTCAGAACAGCGAAGTGAAGATATATTTGGATAGCCAGGGCAAAATCACTTGAAGGATCTTTGCTCAGATGTTTATGGTCACTTTTTCATTTGGGTTATCGTTCGAAGAGATTCTCGATCTCTTTACAAACACCCGAGCCCCCCAGCGGTCAGGCCTTTGGCGGTCTTTGTCTTGACGTGGATAGTGGTTCTGTTCTGTGGCCAACCTCTGGGCACCCCGGGGGCCGAGAAGGGCGTGGCTGGCTTCCTGCCCGGGCACACCTGCAGTTTGTATGCACTGGCAGAAAAATTCACACCCTGGAGTGTTTTGTTGTGTTCATTAAGTGAAACATTGAAAAAAATAAACTGTTTCTAAACTGTCCTTTATCAGAAAGTGTGCAAAAAGCCATCTGCCAAATAACCTAATCCCACTGGAGGGAAGCAGACGTCCTGGCCCCTCGGGGACCAGTTGTTTGGTGCTGGAGGCTTTCCCTCTGTCTCCTCTCCAGTCGCCTCCAGCAGGGGCGGGACCTCCAGCTGCAGCCCCGCCCCCACCCCAGGCTTGCACAGGGGAAGGTCCCCCCTCCACCCCACTGTCCTGTCCAGAGCAGGATGGGATTGCCCTGAGCATGATTCCATGATTCCATCAGGAGACCAAGAGGGCGACTGGATAAGCAGAAAGACAAACAGGAAAAGTAATTCACAGCCAGCAGGATCATCTGCCAGAATCCCACAAGCCAAAACTTCGTAGTAACACTGTAGGGGTGTTTCTGGATCTCCCGAAGGCTTGAAATTAAATGATGGTACGCGGTGCGGGATGCCTGCTAGGGCAGAGTGTAGACCCATGCTGCTTTACTCACCGACACACCAAGCTGTGGGAAGGATCAAGAACCTGATTGTAAAATTGGTTTTCAAAGTCAACAGTGCTGGATTTGAGAAGCATTTCAAAGAGTGCTCTACTGAGCTGGCCGCAGGCACTGACGGTCAGGCTTTCCTGGGGTTTCCTTTGACAGTGGCACAGACTCGCCCAAGTTATTCTACCGATTCGCCAGAGACACACATTCATCTCTTTGAACGTTAGTCTCTCTTAGTCGCAACGGAATTAAAAATATCACTGGAAACATCTTAACATTTAACCAACTCTGTAGAAGTCCAGAATTGTATCTCTGTTTTTAAAAACCTTATAAAGATATGACCATAAAAACTGAACTCAGTTACACAAGTAGCAAAAGTAATGATTAATGCTATTTGATTCATTAATGTTAGTGATATAAATAGGCTTTTCTTTCCTACTTGGGCTGACTTATTTGAGAACAGTGCTTTTCTCTGTCTCAACGATGGTAAAATAACCAACAAGTTATACTGCCCTGATTGTGTTCCAGGTAACTGCCCTGCGTCCTTGGCGGATGTTAACTCACTGCTCTGCTAAATGACGCGATGAAGCAGCTATTGTTACGATTCTCTTTTCCCAGATGAGGAAACTGAGGCACAGAGAGGGGAAGTACATGCCAGGACCACACAACAGACCTTTACAATTTTTAAGAATCTCCAGAAATCCCCTAGTAAATCAGCAGTATACATGGGTTTTCCCTGAACAGAGTCCTCTTCTTTCTGTACCTTGAGCTCACTGGCCTTTACTGTAATTAGCAATAGTAATAATAGTCTTTGATATATATGGAGGGCTCACTACTCTAGACGGCGCCTAAACTGGGCAGGACCTCAGGTCAGCTCTGCGCATCCCTCATGGGCCCAACGCAGGCCAGTCACAAAGGGTGATATGTGACTGCTCTGCAAAATCTCTGGCGAAGACCACCATTTTCTCTTAGAGTTGTCCAGCAACCTTTTCAGTCCTGATGTTCAGTGTAATCCTCAGCCTTTCTTACTCATATGGCCTCGGGGCTCCGGTCCCAGGACCTGGGACCAGGTATATATCAGGCCAGGAAAAGAGCCAGCAACAGTCTTGTTTCAGCCTCCCTTGCTACACGTGTTATAAAGATCGGTATTTCTACCAGCTTGGAAAGCTGTCTAGGTTAGTAGGTAAGAGCTCAGTTTGAATGAACCCTCTTCAAGACCTGAGCTAACTTAGAGAATCCAAGGTATCAGGATATCAAGACAGAGACCTCATTTTTAATGAGCTTGGTGGGCCAATTTTTCCTCTCTGGTAGAATTTACTATATATATGGCTATGCTGTGATTTAAGAATGTAATGAGCGGGAGCCCCTAGGTGGCTCAGTTGGTTAAGTGTCCAACCTCGGCTTAGGTCATGATCTCACAGTTTGTGAGTTCGAACCCCGTGTTGGACTCTGTGCTGACAGCTCAGAGCCTGGAGCCTGCTTCCGATTCTCGGTCTCCCTCTCTCTCTGCCCTCCCCTGCTCACGCTCTCTCTTTCTCTTTCTCTCTCAAAAATGAACAAACTTCAAAAAAATTAAAAGAAAAAAAAGATGGAATGAGTGGGGCACCTGGGTGGCTCAGTGGGTTAAGCATCTGACTCTTGGTTTCAGCTCAGGTCATGATCTCACAGTTCATGAGTTCAAGCCCTGTATCGGGCTCTGCACTGATGGTATAGTGTCTGCTTGGGATTCTCTGTCCTTCTTTCTCTGCCCCCCCCCCCAACTCTCATGTGCTTTCTGTCTTTCTCAAAAGTAAATAAGTAAACATTAAAAAAAAAAAAAAAGAATGGAATGAGTATTTCCCCACCTGGAGGACATCTGAAAATATCATCTATCACAAGCCTTAACATGAGTAAGAGGAAAGCCCCTCCCCTCAGGGGCTTTCTACTTGCTGCCGGACCAATCCATCAGAGACACAGCAATAAGAGGGCAGGTTGGGGGAGCCCCTCCGTTACGATGACCAGCCAGGGGCCCACCAAAGCCACAATGTGATTGCATCACGGTTGGAAGCATTAAGAAATTGTCTTTGGCTCCTTATGCATTCGGTTGTAGCTAGACATATTTTGTCATTTGCAAGGTAGGCTGAAAGTAATCTTCATTGATTTTGAGACAGAATGAGTGACAGTAGGGGTGGAACAGAGAGAGAATCCCAAGCAGGCTCTGGACTGAATGTGTAGGGCTTGAACTCCTGAACCAGGAGATGGTGACCTGAGCCGAAGTCAGATGCTTAACTGACTGAGCCACGCCGGTGTACCCGTTGAAAGTAATCTTAGCTGGTTAAATTTCTCTTTTCAGAAAAGTTAGGTACGTATTGGTGTGTTTTCAGAATCTCGATAGGTGGAACGCATCTTTATCCTCATTTTAAAGCTGAATAGTAGCTGAAGCCTAAAGCATGAATAGTAATTAAAATTCACTTTAACCTTTGTTAGAATCTTACTGCCTCCAGCTCCTCTTGCGCCAATTTTAAATAAATCTATTAAAATTTGTTTTTCATTCTTACACTATTTTTCTAGATGATTAAAATACTGCCACACATCCACTTATTTACTTAATATAATCTGCTTTTATTTTGACTTTTTGTCTGCCTGTAACTACCCCTAGAACCATTAACTAGCAATTTGATAGCTGACTTTTGTTACTGAATTTTTGGAAAGGATGTGGCTTATTTTTTTAATTATTTTAATAAAATTTTTAGTGTTTATTTATCTTTGAGAGAGCCAAAGCCTGAATGAAGGAGGGGCAGAGAGAGGGAGACACGGAATCCGGAGCAGGCTCCAGGCTTCCAGCTCTCATCACAGAGCCTGACGTGGGGCTCGAACTCACAAACCGTGAGGTCATGACCTGATCCGAAGTTGAACTCTTAACAAACTGAGCCACCCAGGTGCCCCTGACTTATTTATGATCTAGAAATATTTTTTTTTACCTCACTGCAACTATTTTGGGGACCTTATAACAAAGCACAGTAGTGGAAATAATATTTATTTATACATGGAAAGCTATCAGAATTTCCACGGAGACAGTAAATTTATATCTCTGACAGCAACCTTTTAATAACTTTTAAATAGTTTTTGTTTCACTTTTAGTTTTTTAACTATGTTCTATTTTGGAAAGGTACCTACTTAAAGACTGATTTCTTAGTATGATTTTCAGACCAGAAAATCTCAAAAAACCTGTATCTGGAGGTTCTTGATCTAAAACTTACTCTTCTTGGAAGGGAGCTGCCAGGAACTTTCACTGTAATGGTGGAATGAGCTGCTGGGAAATTCTGGTAGAGAACTGGAGGCTTGCTAGGCAAAGATTTTTTTTCTTCCTCAAAATTTAGGGTGAGTTTTATTTATTTTATTTTTTTAATAAATTTTTTTAACACTTTTTATTTATTTTTGAGAGAGAGAGACTTAGAGCATGAGTGGGGGAAGGTCAGAGAGAGGAGACACAGAATCAGAAGCAGGCTCCAGGCTCTGAGCTGTCAGCACAGAGCCCGACAAGGAGCTCAAACCCACCAACTGTGAGATCACGACCTGAGCTGAAGTCAGCCCCTTAACCAACTGAGCCACCCAGGCGCCCCAGGGCGAGTTTTAAAAGCAAAATATCTTTTACAAATGAAAGCATTGTTCCTTAAAAGTTATCCCTCCTCTTTTTCTTTCTTAAAGAATTCAGTTTGTTGATGAAAAAGATTAACCTATGGGAAATAGTCTATGGTTTGCTTACCGCTTTTCCTCCGTTAGCAAGATTCATAGGCTAGTTGGGGAAAAGAGACTGTTTTGAATTCTGTGAATACCTTAGGTGAGCAAGTTTCCGAAAATATGCTGCAGGATAATAAGTCTCAGGTGCAGATTGGACCCTGTGGCCAAGCACGTCTGGCCATGTTGGGCTGACCGTAACACGGATGGTTTCCTGCGGTGTAGGATTTCTCGGGGAAGGATGGTATGCGGGGCATCTGACCGCGGGCTCCTTAGTCCGTGCGAATCACGGCTGTGAATATTGCGGCAGCGTTCTGCATGGGACAGGGGGTCCGGGAAATGTGTTAGAGGCACATCGTAACCTATACCGTCCTAGGGACTTGAGCCAGCAGTCCATGAGCTCAACTACAGCAAAGTGAGGAGATACAACAAGTAGAAAAGTCGATTTTTTATGAGACACTTAGTGACTTAATTAAGGGAGGTAAAAATAATAATAATGAAAATGGCTAATGCAGACACGGGTAATTTCCCCACCCTTCCGTCTGGAGCCTCCGCTCTCTCGGAGGCCCGTGAGCTGGGCATCACAGCCCTGCATAGAGGAAAGCCATTCTTCCGTGAGGTCCAGCCAGGAGCGGTCCAGGGGGGCCTGGCCTGTCCCATCCTCCTCCCCCCACCCTCCAGCTCTGGAGGAAAGGCCTCTGCTGACCTTCAAGTGGGAATATCACTTTGGAAGTGAAACTTTTTTTTTTAATAAATTTTCTTCTTCGGATCCCTGACCTTCGTAAATAGTTAGCATGTATAAGCACCCACGGAAAGAAATTGGGATCTGTGACTTTTCAAAGTTGACAAATAATCCTTGGGAAAACCCAGGCAGCTTCACATTGGGTCTCCAGAGTCCAAAAGTAGTACCGAGTGAAAGAGCACCATCGGGCCGCAGCCTAGAGTCACGAACGGCCCCACAGAGACAAACTCCTGGTGAGGCATTCTGGGAGAAAGCTGTGGTGTGATGTGTCCTCAAGAGAGCAAGAGAGAAATGTTGGGAAGCTGGCGTTTCTTGAGGGAAAGTGGAGACGGGGAGGGGTCAGGTATTGGTAACGGGAGCCTGGAGGTTGGGGGTTAGTCAGTCATGCGTTATGTCAGTGTCTGTCTTGTCCCCTCCCTCACCCAGGGCCACAGAGCCACATGGGCACCCACAGCCTGACTCAGTGGCTTCCCAGAGTTAAACGTTCTCTCACACTACAACTTGTAAAGCTCTGTGCAAATTTGAGTTGAAAGAGTATTGTTTTTAAATGCACCATCAAATAAATTACGAAATAGCATATCTTAATGGAAAAGACATGCACAAGAGATTGCCTTATAAGACTTTAAAATCCATTTTACACGTTTGGATTTGTCGCTTTCTGTGTGGTGCAGCGTATGGCATATTCAAAACTATAGTGTCAGTATTCTGCTTATCAGAAAACCATCATTTCACCTGAAAAAGAAGAAAAGAACAAATCGAACCACCTCTCCATGAGGGCATAGAAAAGATCCAACATGTGATACCTTTAGACTAGCCAGCTGACCCAGTCTGCCCAAGGCCGAGGCGTTTCTAGGGGTCCAGGGCAGGACTTTCAGGGCTGGAGCAGGTGGGCCCCGGGCAAACGGGGTGGGGCTGGGCTGGGGGGAGCACTGGTGCCTTCTGAATGCCAAGAGCCGGGCTGGATGTAGGGTAAAATGATGAACCAAGTTCAGTGTCTTACTGGCAGGGCCAGCTTAAGGGCTCTCTTTCCAGGGCCGTGCCTGTCAGTGGGAAGGCAGTTTGGGAAAATAGACCCACACCCCTGGGCTCTACGATAGCCCTTTGCTAACATGTTTGTATTTGCGTTACTGTGATCCATCCATTAGGACAAATTATTTTTAGGTTAGCAACGGTGCTTTTTTATCCCTAAGGTTGCAGACGCCCCCTCTCCGCACACACCCCGGCACTCCCTGGCCCATAACATTTAAATATCCCAGGCCATCAGGGACTCTCTCTCCGGCCACATCCTGCCCCACAGGCCCCCTGGCATGTTTGATTTGGCGTCTTCACTCAGCACAGAGGCAGTGCGTTCCTCACTTTCCTAGTCGTGTGGTCTCCACCTTCGCTTTTTCCGGCTTGTGTGGGTGTGTGTACCCAGGACAAGGCAGTGTCCTGGGTGGGATCCAGCCCCTGGTAGGAAAGCACGGTTGCCCGCCGTGCCCGGGCACGAACGGTTTCGAAGGGCAGCCTCACGTGCAGAGAATTCCTGCCTGGCAGTGCTCCTTCCTACACCGGTTTTTTAAAAACATGCTCCGTGGTTATTCTTAAGGATGTCTTCTGTCAGGGTGATTTAATGTGTCATTTAATTATGTGTTTTCCTTTTCTATTCTTTTAAACTTTTTTTATTTTTTTATTTATTTTTGAGAGACAGAGAGAGACAGCGTGAGCAGGGGAGAGTCAGAGAGAGAGGGAGATACAGAACCTGAAGCAGGCTTCAGGCTCTGAGCAAGCTGTCAGCACAGAGCCTGAAGTGGGGCTTGAACCCACGAACCATGAGATCATGACCTGAGCCGAAGCCGGACGCTTAACTGACTGAGCCACCCAGGTGCCCCTAATTAGGTGTTTTTCAATCTAAGACACTATACTCCCCTGACATTAACTCATCCTTTCATCCATTTTACAGATAAAGAATAGACAGGTGCCTTTGCCAAATTGGGCAAAACCAGGACCAGAAATTAAACATTGGTGATGTCCGGCTGTATGTAACCTGGTGCTGAGCTCACGAAGGGTGTGTTTAGAGGCCACGTGGATATTTTCCTGAAGTTATTAATTCAGTTAGGAGCGAATTCATGAACTTGGATGAAGACACACTACTTGTTTCAGTAATTCCTCTTTTCTATGTCCGGAGGGGAGGAAGGCAGCTTCCCTTGGTCTCAGACCTCTGCCTGAAACAGAGGGAACGTGCAACGACTCTTTTTACGTGATTTGGTTTTGCGAGGACATTCTTCGAAAGACCGATCGTGAGACACACGCGGTGTGCGGCGGGTGCCCAGCGCGCGCCTGGCAGGTGTCCATTCTAGACCACGTGTCAGCCATTCCCGTCGAGCTGCCGCACAGGCACGGGCAACGTGCCCAACTGCGTTCTGCCCGAGCATTTGGTAGTGTATTTATGAAGTAGAGATTTGACACTTTTCTCTTGTATCTCAGAGAGAAGGCAGTATTATTTGTAGAACTTTGACATTGTCCAGTCAGAAGCTGAATTCTAACTGTACGGTTTGTTTAGCTTGTGATTGTTTGACTGGGTTATTTCTACAACTCTGACCACCAAGACTGAGGAAGGAGAACAGAAGAACTTCAGGCAGCTAAATATCAAAATAGGTGTTTCTGGTTATACACAGGATGGTGGTGGTTAAACATACTGAAGAACTCACCTGAGTTCAGGTACTGGCTTTGCCACTTACTAAGAGTGTGACCTTGCTTAAGTCACTCAGCTCCTCCTCGCCTGACTCCTTCTCCATCTAGGGCTGGGGGTAAAACATATTTCATAGGGTCATAGTGAATGTTTGACTAGATAAAGCGTGTATTCGTGCTCAGTACAGAGCCTGATACTAAGTAAGTTCTTCTAGATTCTATTTCTCTTCTTTATAATATACAGTAAGAGCCATCAAGAGGCTCCTGGGTGGGTCCATCAGTTAAGCGTCTGACTTCAGCTCAGGTCATGATCTCCCGGTTCATGAGTTCGAGCTCCGCATTGGGCTCTGTGCTGACAGCTCGGAGCCTGGAGCCTGCTTCAGAGTCTGTGTCTCCCTCTCTCTGCCCCTCCCCTGCTCACTCTCTGTCTCTCCTCTCAAAAATAAATTAAAAAATAAAAACATTTAAAAAAGCCATCAATTCATTAAAACTGTAGTACAGATATATGTGTTGAAATTGTTTCTTCTAAATGATTGGCCTACAAGGAATTCCATTGAGTAATCCAGACCTTAAAGACAGGGACAACTGACCTGGGCAAACTGATATTTTCGTACGACATGGCTGGAATTTAGGCCATGAGATAATTTCACAGGTAAATTTTCCGTAGAATGAGATCCTTATAAGAGGGCATATTCCTGGTAGCCATATAGTACAGCCCAAAGAACTCCATTAAAGACAAGCTTGTTTTTAAGGGGAAGATATCCTTGGGCAGTATCCACGCCAACCTGTCATGGCCAGCTGTGTGTCTAACTGTGTGGCAGGATTCCCATGATTGCTTTTTCTAAGTAGCATCAACGAGATAACAGTGCTAAAAGGATGGTGTTGCAGACATGCCCAGAAACAAGGGGACATGTTTTATAGTTTGTAGTTAACGTGATTTGTCCTGTGCTTGAGGGGGTACCCACATGCCGTGGTCTGAAGTTTGCCAAGAACTGGTCATTACCCAAACAAAAACAAAGATGGCTCCTTCACCTACCTGGAGAGGTTTGGAAACCCTCAGCAATCAAATGGCCATTTCAGATGATGACCCTGTCCCTTGAAGGCCTCTGTTCAATCATCCATTACAATAAAGAAAATAATCTGAGACAAGGAGAACCTTGCGGAAGGCATCAAATGGCAGGGTGTTCAACTGTCAGTGAGCAGGATGCCAAGAAAAAGAGGTCTTAGGACCAGAGACGTTCTGATATAAGGAGAGTTAAAGGTCAGAGAATTTATGGATCCTGCCAGGTAGGATCCTTACATTGGGAGGCCTGGGAAGTGGGGTGAGATACAAAAGGGAGCTGAGAGGACTTTAACTGACCACCAGCCTCTTCCCAACTACGCTGGGACAGGCCTTACACAACACCCAGGTGAATTATCTCCAAGGTGTGTGTGCACTTTGTTGCTTTTATCTTGTAAAGGCCGTGCAGACCAGCTGTTGAGAAAACCAACTCTATGGCTAAGATACCATTTGCACTAGTTCACCAACTTACTTTGGCGGTCCTTAAGCTATTGAAATCTTTGTGGTTTGCTTTCCTTATCTGAAAAAAAAAAAAAAAAAAACTCGTTCATAGGGCTGTTGAGAGAATTTCAAGAACTACCTTAGGGGCGCCTGGGTGGCTGAGTCGGTTAAGCTTCCAACTTTGGCCCAGGTCATGTTCTCACAGTTTGTTGGGCTTTGTGCTGACTGTCTGGAGCCTTCTTCAGATTCTGTGTCTCCCTCTCTTTCTGCCCCTCTCCCATTCTTGTTCTGTCTTTATCGGTCTCAAAAATAAATAAATATTAAAAAAATTTTTTTAAATAAAGAACTACTATACGTAAAGCACTTAGAGTAGTGTTTGGCCCATGGTAAAATGATTAGCTATTATTGATACTAAAATATGTTAGAGTCATGTCTTCAGGAAAGAAAAAGGGCAGATGGGGTCTGCTCACTTCCTGAGGAAACAACATTGCTGCCCTCCCAGGCACTTGGCTGGTAAGTTTCATTCTTGTTTGTGCCACAGACCAGATCAAGTGCAGCTGAGGAATCTACGTTCCTTGTCATAGAGAATAGATCCACCTTATTCTAGGGCTTTTGAGTTATTCCCTGATTTTCAGCATCCCGGTAGCAGGTAAGGGAAGAGCATGTTTGTTTGCTCAGGAGTTCTTTGAAACCACTTTCTTGCTTAGTCCATTGGCTTCATTACACATTCATTACTCCTCTCACATTCTATTGGCTAGAATTGGCCACATGGCCCTAGCTAATTGCAGAGGAAATTGAGAAATGTAGTTTATTTTTTTTTAATTTTTAAATTATTTTTTAAACATTTTTTAAAAATGATTTTTATTTATTTTTGAGAGACAGAGAGAGACAGTGCGAGCAGGGGAGGGTCAGAGAGAGAGGAAGACATAGGATCTGAAGCAGGCTCCAGGCTCTGAGCTAGCTGTCAGCACAGAGCCCGACACGGGGCTTGAACCCATGAACTGTGAGATCATGACCTGAGCTGAAGTCAGACACTCAACCGACTGAGCCACCCAGGCGCTCCGGGAAATGTAGTTTAGCTGTGTGCCCAGGAAGCAGAAAAGAACATGGATATTGGTCGGAACATGGATAAATCAATAGCCAGTGGATGATTTTGACTGATGTCCTGGTTTCCCCATGAAACATAAGCATTTCTAAATTTAATTTTAAGAATTAATGAGAATAGGGGCACCTGGGTGGCTCAGTCAATGAAGTGTTTGACTTCAGCTCAGGTCATGATCCAGCATCGGGCTCTGTGGTGACAGCTCAGAGCCTGGAGCTTGTTTCAGATTCTGTGTCTCCCCCTCTCTCTGCCCTTCCCTTGCTCATGCTTTGTTTCCCTCTCTCTCTCAAAAATTAAAAAAAAATTTAAAAAAATAAAAAAAGAATTAATGGGAAAATGTAATTAATGAGCAACACTCAAAAAGTCTAATGTTCATGCAGATTTCCAGCTACCTGATCATTTCTGAATAAGACTGTAATAAAAGCTAACATTTATGGAGCATTTACTGGATACCGAAATACTGAGCATTTCACATGCTTCTTTCATCTTAGTTAATAAGATGAAATTATTTTATTTAATCCCCCACATAGCCCTTATGAGGGGGGTACCAGAATTGTCCACGTTTGATGGATAAAGAAACTGAATTTCGGAGAAACTGTTAAACCAAATTAAAAAATATATATGTGAATTGATGAAGAATCACAAGATCAACAAAATTGCTAGTTTGTCTTTTCCTATAGCCCTTGAATCCATAACTTGACAAAATATGGTAGAGAGTGGATTTATAGTCATCAGCTCATGTTTCTTATGTAGGGAGACCAAATCCAGATATGCAGCAGAACAGACTTAATCCAGTGTGGGGAGTTCATTCTACCTGATGCAGCTCCCATCAGTCCACCATGATCTGTGTGGATTGTCAAGAAAATATAACACACGTGAGCTGGAAAAACACACATCAGCATGTACTTTATCTCTTGGTTTCCTTTATTTGCTTCGCTAAACATGCTGTGGTTCTCATCAGGCTCACCATGCATCATTCTGGAAAAGTAGCTTTAGCGTCTTAATATCTGTCTGATACCTGTTTAGATATGTTTTGGGGAAAGTCGGGTCCCTTATTTATAGGATCTGCAGTTAATGTTTTCATCATAGAGGCTAAATAGCCTGATGTCACTTGTATATGCACTTTAATCTCTTGAGTATAGCATCATAGAGAAAGAGGACTCAAGCATAATTCTGTGAACCCTTGGGGGTGGACAGTGTAAAGAGTGATTTTTGAGCGGAGAGCCTCTTTACTTAGAAGATTCTGCATGGCCAGTTAGCATGAGTCAGCTCGTTGCCATTTTTATCAGTTCCATAGATTTCAGCTTTCTCTTTGGAACTAGGATGTGTCTGTAAGAGCCTGGAAAGTTGAGATCGAAACAGAAGCAGATGTGTAATAGGACAAAGGGTTTCGATAGGCCGTGGAATAGCTGAGTAATTAGAATGTCTGTCCGGCATATCTCCTTCCACATTCTTGGCCGGGCTACAAGACAGTTGGCTGTTTGCCCAGTTGCTTGTGGCCTCATCTGCCTTTTGAAAAGACTCCGTATGGAAGCCAAATGAGAAAAGCAGCTACTCCTGAATGTTTGGCTCTATGACCATTCATTTGTTTGTTTTCATTGCTGCCTTGTTTGGCTTGTAGAAAAACAGGAATAATTAGGCAACCACCGATCTGCCGGTTACTAACAGGTGATACTCCTATGCTTTTCATCTCTAGATCTCCAAAGTGTTTTTCATCGTGCAAAGCCCTACCGTCCATTATCCCATTTGTTCTCCAAAGTCATTTTCACGGAGCTGAGAATGACGTTGCTCATCTTGCAGGGCGTGTAACCACGGCCGTGGGTCACCGAGTTGAGCTGACAGGCCCAGCTCAAGAGAGGGGCGAGGCAAAAAATGAAAACCATGCAGAGCCACCTTCTCAGGCTGCAACCCTGGTAATTCAGTACGCACCTTGGACTTGGGACCTCATTCTTGAAAGCTGGCGACCCTTTGTAACATATCAGGATCCAGGCGTGTAGCAGTCTCTCATATTAATTAGTTACATGATCTCCCAAACTGCAGGACCTTTCATTATAGTTACTGGCTGGCATTGTTTGGAAAAGACGGTTTAGTTTTATAATGGGCCACATAACGTGGCTGTTCTCATTCTGTGAGCTCATATTGAGGGTGTTTGGATTCTGTGGCACACTGGGCTGTTGTGTTTTAGATTCCGTGACCACAGACATGCGTTGTCATTCCCCTCCTAATTCAAGCGCAGCTCAGTTTTAACATTAAAAGAGACCACGTTTAATATCGGCAGTCTTGGACAGATCGCCCAGTCCTGATTGCCCCCTGGGGCTTCTAGTCCAGTTTGGGTTTAGATTGCTGAACAGCACAGCATCTCCAGGCTCTGTCTACCCAGCTCTGATCCTCTCCCCACCCCAGTGAGTAATCTGATGGGGCGCCTGGGGGGTTCAGTCGGTTAAGCATACGACTTCGGCTCAGGTCATGGTCTCACCGCTTGTGGGTTCGAGCCCCACCTCGGGCTCTGTGCTGACAGCTCAGAGCCTGGATCCTGCTTTGGATTCTGTGTCTCCCTCTCTGCCCCTCCCCTGCTTATGCTCTCTCTCTCTTTCAAAAATGAATAAACATTAAAAAAATTAAAAAGAAATCTGGGAAAAAATCATTTTGCTGTCACCTTTTAATTTTCTCCTATTTATATTTCATCAGAACCTGTTTTTTTTTTCTCTCTCTCTCTTTTAAGGAAGGGTGGTCCTGCTGAAAATAGAGTGTTTCAGCCTTTGTGTTTGTGGAGAAAATGTAACGGAGATGTGTTTTCCTGCAGGCTCTTCGTCAGCGTCTGATATTCTTGCTGCCACCTACTAGTTCAGTGGTTTCTGTCTGCTGCCTGTTGATCGGGGTGGTGGCGGCACCACAGGAAGAAAGAGAGGTTTAAATGTGGAAATGACCTCTTATGCGTCAGAGGCTCTGCACTTGAAAGCCATTTGTTAGTTTTGATCTCTAGTTGGCTTGAAAAAAACCCACCTTTTCTCCCTCGGTCCTCCCGTTACTGAGTTATTTGTAGGAGGATCTCCCGCCCCAACCTGAGGCTATGATCGCGCTCTGCCCACGTAATGTTGGAAATTGTTCATTTCGTGGGCAGCATTTCTCTTCTTTTTTGAATTATTTTTTAAAATATTTTTAAAGTTTACTTGTTTATTTTGAGAAAAACGGACAACGTGAGAGGGGACAGAGAGAGAGAGAGAGAGAGAGAGAGAGAAAATCCCAGGCAGGCTCCACACGGCCAGCACAGAGCCCAATGCAAGGCTCGAACTCACGAAACCATGAGAATCTGACCCGAGCAGAAACCAAGAGTTGGACCCTAACTGACTGAGCCACCCACGTGCCCCAAATTATTTTTAATTTTTAATCGTTGCTGTTGTTATTTCCTGATATTCTGGGAGATAGACACACTGAAATTTGAATGAATCACAGTTAGGGCACTTAGGACCAATGCAGTAAGTCAACTAATGTTATTTTCCTATAATATAAACTATAAAATAGTACAGATTCAGCTTTCTGACTGCCCAGGTGACTGTTAGCAGTAATCTCTGAAGTCCATACTTTGCCCCTTTGCAACAAATATAGTCCATGTCAGAAGCGTAGTTGAAAGTTTGGTTTCATTTAAGCGTTGTAAAATTTCATAATAGTGTACTTGAGCCCAGATAACCTCAAATGAATACAATATTAGTGGCATTTGATGGCAGGTGCTTACGGCCCAGGAAGAGGGCAAAAGTGGTTTTCATGTATTTCTTGGACTTGCAGACTTGCAGTCATGAAATTTCTGTTGTTTATTAGCAGAGTTGTGACTAATGTGGTTAGCATTGTTTCTGAAAACGTGCTGTATGTCATGAAAAAAAAAAGGAAGGCCCTTACCTTTTTACATACGGTAAAAAGATTATATAAGAGAGTTAAATCAGTAGCAGAGCAGATGGGCCCATTGTACGGTCACTGCGTGATTCTGCCAGCGTGCTATTTCTGAAGCGCGAAACATCCATTCTGTTCGGACGGCTCCGGTAAACAGCCTCTCCCGGAGAATTGTTGAAGGCACCACCGTCCAACACCAGTGGACTGTGAGTTGCACGTGATTTACAATGATCTAGTAGCCCCACTTCAAAGGTAAAAAATATGAACTGGTGAAAATAATTTTTGTATATTTTACTCAACCTCTTGTATCTAAAATATGATCATTTCAACACGTAATCAAAATAAAATGATCATTGAGAGGTTTATTCTTTGTGTGTGTGTGTGTGTGTGTGTGTGTGTTAAGTCTTTGAAATCCAGTGTGTATTTCATACATATTTACATCTCTGCTCACACTGGCCACCTATCAGATCCTCAAGTGGCCACATGGGCCAGTGGTTATTACACTGGACAGCCCAGGTCTGGTGTTTTCATAAAGTCCACTAATAGTTTGCCACGTCAAGGAGCAGGCAGAACAGGATCGTGCGAAATTCCTGCTCGTTTGCAGAAAACAAAATGTCAGCTCTTGAAAATGTTGACAAGAATTTGTGGAAAATATAACTTTATTTCTGAATTGTTTATTTGTGCAGGTCAAATGCTGCTCTGTAGCAGACTTGACTTTGTTTTGATGGAAAAAACCCCACTGATCTAATGTTAGTCATTTCCTAAAGGAAATTAAAATTCAACAGAATAGAGCCTTAATGTAAAGGATTCTTTTTTCACTCATTTAGCTGGGTCTGCTGTTGCCATGGCTACATGGACGCCGTGCAGTAGAAATTAAAGACTCCAGTTACAGTCTCCAGGCTTTCTTTACTTATCACATTACTTTTCAGTAGTGGTTGTTTTTATTGTATTGGGCTTCTTTCTCCCCGAAAATGTGGAATTTCTGCTTCATGAATGCTTGTGTTTTTATTTGGTATGGTCACTGGAAAAATGACACTTTAATGCCTTTCCAAATGCTTGAAAGACCTCGCTTATAGCAACTATAAGCACTAATTACCAGAAACGATTAGTGTTAACTCATAACCGGAACCAGTCACAGAGTTTTTATGTGTGATTTTCCACCCTCGGTGCTTCCTCTACAATATGGGCTATTTTATGCCGTTACATTTTCAGAGTGTAAGAGCTGTTACCGAAATTCTAAGGGAGGTGATAACATGCTCTGTCTCTGTGGCCAATTAAAAGAGGGGCTGCCAACCAGATGGCCCTCATTCTGAAGAAGCTACGACCTTTGAGTTTATTAGTGTTGATTGGAGATGGAGGTTTGGCCGGATTATTATCCCTCGGGGATTATTAATAGAGGCAGATGCTCAGAATTAACTTGGAATGGCTCTACCAACCCATAAATCTATTATCCTCTTGACGTTGACTCGCATGAGGCCTTTGCATGCTTTTAAAGTTTAATAATGTCAACCTTTTGTATGGTAGAAAAGGACGATGATTGTCTCCTTGACCAAATTGTTGTTTACCCTCTTCTCAGCCTCGACCTTGACCCTGGCCTTCCATGTTCGTCCTTGGCTCAGCGCCTGCCCTTAGCAAGAATCCTCTCTGTCAGTTTAGAGGGAATCCCCCACCCTTGATATTCATCACCCTGGAAATCTGTCACATTCCTCAGTCCCCAACCTTGATGTCATCCACGGACTTCCTGCCACCCCCACCCCAACCCCGCTCATTGGCTGTAAAGCGCCACTTGCCCTTGCTGTCTTCGGAGTTGAACTTGTTCTCTCTCTCCCTGTTGCTTGGTGTTGATCCCCCGATTTAACAGTTCTGAGTAAATCTTCCTTACTGTTCTAACAAGTGTCAGTATAACTTTTTTCTTTAACAAAATAATCACCAAATTGCATAGAAAGCCCATTAAAACTTTAGAACAATTTCCTTATATAATGATACACAGTAAATTTCTTGTTTCATCCAAACCGAAGAAATACTAGTTCAAGGGGGCTAAAGTAAGATCTGTGGTTAGAATTGCAGTTCATTCTTATTTAGAAAGTTGGTTGTTTATTACCATTATATTATGTAGACATTTTACCATGTTTACAACCAAAGTGTAAAAACTGGCCTAAAACTTTACAGAAAAGCTTATTTGCAAAATACCGGATCTCCCCAGTCTTAATGGTCTCTATAGGAATAAAGAGTTCTCAGTTTATAACACATTGGCCCAAAATATGTGGACCTGTATCTCCCAGGGATGTTCTCTAGTGAGTTGCAGACATGTTTAGAGATTGGGTTTCTTTTATTGTAACCCACTTACAGGAAGTTAATAAGAGTTCACATGGCAGTGACCCCCGACCATGGCAAAAAGAAGCATACTAAAATGAAGGTGACCAAGAATTACACAGTAACCTTAGAATAGTTTGTATTGCAGCGAGGGGGGGGGGCTGCTCGCACAAATGCTGGCCTCCTGGGGAGTGCGGATCCCATTAGAAAGTGCTGGCCGCGTCCCCGCAATATGGTGCCGTGGATGTGGACGCCCCGGCTTGTGTATCAGTCCGTTTCCTGCCAGAATGTCTTTCCTCAGTGTTTAGTCACATGTCATCCAAACAGGAGAAAGCATAATATGTCATTTCCGTATTTTCGTGTTTCTGAGGACAAGTGTGGAAACTCCCCCGGGGAGTCGCTTTCCAGAACTGGATGAGTTTTTGTAGGACACTGGCCCACAGTGCTCATCTGTGACCATCAAGGGGCAGCCCGGGCTGGTGGCCCCATCAAGAGTTCCCTATTCAGAGCTGAGCTTTGTCGTAAAACTACCTTCAATCGCCATGTTAAAAACCTCCAGAAACTTGTTTGGTTTTAAAATAAGGCACTTCACGGTTTTGAAACATTAGCTCTTTTTGAAAGTATCTCTGCAGAAGCGATTAAATCGAAGATCTTTGCTAAGGCCTTTGCTGAAAGATCCTCTGCTAACTGTCCAGTGTGGGCGGATTTCAACAAGACCTAGACCAGAATGACGGTATTTCGGTGAGGCTTTTATTTCTCGGAGAAAGAAGCCAGGGCAGAATCTCCATTCCCATCAGCAAAGGGACAGACATGAAAGTAGGGGTAGTTTGGAGCACCTGGGTGGCTCAGTTGGTTAAGCGTCCAACTTTGGCTCAGGTCATGATCTCACAGTTCGTGAGTTCAAACCCTGCATTGGGCTCTGTTCTCACAGCTCAGAGCCTGGAGCCTGTTTCGGATTCTGTGTCTCCCTCTCTTTCTGCCCCTCTCTCCTGCTCATTCTCTGTTGCTATCTGTCTCCCAAAAATAAATAAACGTTAAAAAAAATTAGAAAAGAAAGAAAGTAGGGGTGCTGTCAGGCTAGTTTGCTAAGATGCAACTAGTTGCATGAATGGGATCCTTTTTCTGTTTCTGCCTCATTAAAAAAAAAAAGGCTCAAGGAGGGGTGGATGGTGGTGGGAGGGGGCCAACTTTCTCCCGCTACGGTTCTGCTGGGGAGCACTACTGACGTAAATGTGGACTGCAGGCAAGCCCGGGCTTCCGTGTGAAATGAAGTAGTTGAGGGAAAAAGCGAAAGGTTTCATCAGGATGCGTGAAGCATGGTGAATCACAGCCACCACAGCAGGCTCACTGAATAGGTAACAAAGTGTATCTAGCTGTTGGTTTCTTTAAATCCTGCTCTCCTTGCATCTGCTTTTAAATTTTAAAATTTGTTACTGTTATTATAACAAGTGTTATTCTTTGCACCCGGAGTGTGGACGAGACCCCTCTCCAGGCACAGCCCATCCAGGCCGAGCACGGGCGTTACAGGTTGGGTAGCCTTGCTTGAGACCCGGTGTCTACCTGAGAACAGCTCTCTGGACAAAATACCCTGAGGACGTAAGCAATCTTCAGAATCTTCACACTTGTGAATCTAAGCACATAAAGCTAAAGCGATGGCAGGTTTCATGCTTTCCAAAACCAAGTCTCTCCTGGTGACGGTTTCTATACAGAATAAATACAGTGCGAGGGTCAAGGAGGGAGGGGAAGGGGGCTGGACCTCCGGTGAAAGCAGGGTGTAACACCGGGAGGGGGGTGCATTCATGACTACAAACGTATTCTGTCTTGTGGTAGTTTGGAAAGATCTTGCTTTCCTACATCATACCGGCTCTTTGTTTTTTCTTTCATTGCTGTCTTGCTCTTCTTATTTAAGTTTACTGATTTATTTTTAGAGAGAGAGAGAGGGAGGGAGAGAGAGGGAGGGAGAGAGAGGGAGAGTGTAAAGGGGAGGAACAGAGACAGAGGGAGAGAGAAATCTCCCAAGCAGGCCCCAGGCTGTCAGCCCAGAGCCCAAAGTGGGGCTCGAACTCATGAACCGCGAGATCATGACTGAGCCACCCCGGCGCCACCCCCACCCCCTTGTCTTGCTCTCGTACTCTCAGCCTTGTGTTTCAGCGCATCCTCACTCATGTCTAACAGTTGCCCCTGTTCCCCCCGTTGTGTGTTTGCGTCTCACACCGAACTTTGCCACCATCAACCAGCATCATGCAGTCAGACAGCCTCTGACACATGTAACTCGGGCTCTGCCAAGACGCACCGCAGAAAGCCAAACAGGGTCCGTAAGCCTTGATTCATCATTTCTACCCCACAGTGCCCCATCCTAGGCTCTTAACACGATACATCCTTTCCATCTGTCTATTTGGCAAAAACAACAGAAAAACGAGAGCCCGTGTCTGAAGGCATTGGAGCATTTTATCCAGTGAAATATTTGAGTTTAGAAAATACCATGCCATGGATCATCCAAGCAGATTTTTTTTTTTTTAATGTATGTGACGGCAATGCCTGGCATACGCACAGGAAAGTCGGGACCCAGAGACTCAGGTAGGAGCACGTGTGCCCGGCCCGTGGCCTTTCCTGTCTTCATGTCCCAGATGAGTGTTTTTCTTTTCCCTGTGGGAGACTTTGTTTTCCATCACGTTGCAGAGCGGCCAGAGCTCGTGGCTTGCAGCCGGACCGCCCTGCCTCTTGGTTGGGTGAATTTTTGAGAACCTTTTCTTGGTGCCAGACCAGCTTCTTACAGAGGCCTCACTGAGGAGCAGTCAGGGGTACCTGACACTCATGTTCCAGTAAGGACGGCACAAATGCTTGGGCCTCTTGAAAACATGAACACACGAATAAGAATGTTCTGTGAGGAGTCGTCAACAGGACTTCTCCGTCCTCTGTGAGATTGCCGTGGTTCACTCCCACCAAGTTTGACGATTGCTCATCTGAACCATTTCTGTTCTTTTCCTCTCTTATGCTCCAGATCCCTCTCTGGGGCTGAATCAAATCATCGGGAGAGAGAGCATTGTGAGAAAAAGAAGTCACCAGTGCTTCTATCCGAGGTTTAGAAGAGATTAACTTAGCCCCATTTTCAGTAGCTCTGGGGCACCCAGCTGGCTCAGTCGGTAGAGCTTGGGACTCTTGACGTCCGGGTTGTGACAGTGAGCCTCACACTGGGTGCAGTGATTACTTTTAAGAAAAGCTTGAAAAAAAAATAAAGTAGCTCCTTTCTCTTTTCTTGGAGCTTCTTTTATTCTGCACACAAGGTTATTTGTTGAAGGCGACACCTTCATATACTTCAGATATGGCATATCCGGAAGTAGAATGGCCTCTCTTAAGTTAACACAGTCACCTCTTGGGGCCCCTGGCTGGCTCAGTCTATAGAGCATGGGACTCTTGATCTTGAGGTCATGGGTTCAAGCCCCACCTTAGATATAGAGCTTGCTTTAAAAAAAAAAAAAAAAAAGACAATCACCACTTTTCTTAAACTGCTTTAGGTCAACGAAGTCAAATGTGTTTTAGATTGGGAAAAGAAAGAAATTTAGAATACCATTCTCTCCAAGTTAGAATAACAAGTGGGGACATTTAGTAGGTCAGGAATTTCACCAGCTTATCTTCCATGCTTTATTATTTAATTAATTTATTTGAGAATTTAGTGTCAGTGCTTTGTTAAACCTGATTTGCCAGAAATGCGTATGGCCGGCAGCCAGGACTAGGGAGCCTGGTGAGGGGGGCATGCCAACAGGAGAATGTAGGTACCAGAACTCTGAACTGCTCTTCGCAACAACACCCCAACCACCTTGGGCAGCAACTGGCTAACTAGCCAGAGCACTTGATCTTTGCGTTAAGAGCCCCAGCAGGCTGGTTTTTAGAGTGTTTCCATTCAGCCAGGCGACATTCAGAATCCTTTCTAACTTGTGTTCAGCGGTATTTGTTCTCTGCACTTGGCGTCTCTGGGCTCTTTGACACTCTTCTGATCATTCCTTCTGTCTGCCTCACGGCCCCCGTCTCTGTTTGAACACTTGACGTTCCTTTTACTGTTGGTCTGGAAATGGTCAAGCTGTGGTTATTATCTTATAAATCAAGAGCACTCCCTTGTTGAAGCTAATGAATACCTTGCCATCCATGAGAACTGACTGAGGCACCAGGAGCAAAGAGCTCGCACGTCTGTAGGGAAGTGTAGAACCCATGGGGCTCCCTGGAAATCATATGGATTTGGAGTCATGTGGAAAATCAAGATCTCTCAGAGTTTTATAATGATCTACGGGAGGAAGTACGTGGTAAAGCAGTTAAGACTGCAAATGCCAAAAATGACTATCAAGGAGAAACATCAGGGCTGTGGCTGGGTTCTTGTTACACACGCATGTGCATGCACGCACACCCCCACCTGCGTAGGTACAGATTAGCTTCAGCCTGGGCACCTGTGAGCTAGTGAATGTGCAGTGGGGAGGGAGATCTCGGGACAGTGGCATCAGTGTTTTAAATCATCACAGGTGCACAACCCAGGAGACTTGTAATCTCTCGTGAACACACCAGCCCAGAGGTCCTGCTCAGCCCAGTAGGAATCATCAGGTAGAAGCTATTGAAAATGAAACAGAAAATGTCCCCTTACTTTTCTAGAAAGCCACAGAACTAGAACATTGAGCATAGTTTGTCTAGATAGAATTACAGAACTTCCAGAAAGGGCCGAATGAAGTGTTCCAAAGGACAGATGAGATGCTAGTATGTAAGAATACACTTCAAAGGCCAGTACTCTTCAAACTAGAAAGGCCAACGCTTTGTTAAATATCCCAATTCTGTTTTTACATATGGCGAGTAAAACTGGCCTTGTGTGGTAGACATTGGCATTGGGGAATTAGGACTCCCCGCTGTGAAATTCGAAGGAAGTGAAATTTTTACATAGAGAGGAGAGAGAACAAGGCAAAGAACAAGGTAGCTGACTAATTAGTGAACTTCATGACCCCAGGAGGTGTCGTGGGTACAATGTATGAGCTACTCAGAGAAATTCTTAGATGGATAAACTCAAGGTATATCCTTGAGTCTTAGTCAAGGAGTTCCATAAATTGCACCTTGGTGTTGAAAACAGACTATGGAGTAAAAAAAAAAAAAAATCATCTGACTGATCTAATCTATCCAATTTGGGGTCCATTTATTTATAGTTTTAGATGCCTGATATTTGTCAGGAGCTGGACTAGTACACTGATCACACACACACACACACACACACCCCTGCAGTATTTGGCTCTCATATCATTTGGGATCTGGTGGAGCAGGCAGACATATACTAAATAACTTTGTAAAGCTATATGTGACTGAAATAAATGACAAGCAGGCACTGACAATTGTCTACAGAAATGACACTGCGGAAGGAGTCGTGCTCCCGATGGGAGGGAAGGGAATGCCATCTCAAGGAGTTTAGCACTTGTGCTTCACCTTGAAGGCTCAGTGGGGCCGGGGACAGGCTGAAAGTAGGAGGGAAGAGAGTCTGGCCCGAGGAATCCATCCAAGCAAAGTAGAGGGGAGGTGTGATGCTCAGGGGCTGGGGAGGCATCGGGGTGGGGGGGAGCTGGGATGTGGGGTGCAGGGAAAGAGGGGGAGAAGAAGCTGGAAAGGAGGTGACATCGTCATCCACAGAGAGGAGCTCAGGCTTACGTTGTAGGCAGTGGAAGTCCTTAACGGGTGTTGAAGATGAAGTAGCGTGACCCTGTCTGTCTTTTCAGTTGGCTGTGGAGCGAGGCGCCTGGGTGACTCAGTCAGCTGAGCGTCTGACTCTCGAGTTCAGCTCAGGTCGTGATCTCATGGTTCATGGGATCGAGCCCCCGCCCTGGGCTTTGTGCTGACAGTGCAGGATTCTCTCTCTGTCCCTCCCCCCTCTCAAAACAAATAAATAAAATTTTTAAAAAAATGACTGTGGATTAGTGTGGAGAAGCAATTGGAGAGCTGGGGGCATAGAAGTGGAGTTGATGGGCTGTGGCAGAGATACCGATGGGGGTGAGCACCTGTGAAGCCCAGTCTCTGGCAGACGCTCCACCCAGGGTCCCCGGGGAGGATCCAGGCGTCAGTGGTCACCCGGCTTGCAGAGATGCAGACCTTCTTCCCCTTGGGCGTTTTCAGGATAGACCTCGAGTCTTATGACCTCCTTAATTCTACAAAGCTGAGGACATGGTTACACGTTTTAATTTAATTAAAGTCTTCTTTCTTCTTGTGATTCCTATATTTACATTCTGACCAAAATAGTTCTTTAATAGCCATGTTAACGTAACATTTTTTTAAGATAGTTCAGGTCTTAGTTGACATTTCTAATCTGCATAGTATTTTTGCCAATACTCATAGTCTGTATCTGTGGACCTATTTTTAAACACCATTTTGGAGCGTGCTAGACCTTTACATGCATGGAAAAGAGAGTTATATTAATAAGGACCTATTCAGCCATTTATAAACATGACAAGGATGATCAGCACCCCGAGCACACTGGGATTTTTTAGGAGCTGAAACCTGCACCCAGCTCCCCCACTGACACTGACATTTTAATTAGATCTTGGTTGCGCGTGGGGGCTTCGTTGTCTGGAAAGTGTGATGTGACTGGTCTCGGTGGCCAGCAGAGCAGTCGGATAGGAGTCCTCGCTCCTTCTGTCCACAGGCCCCTCTTGTTCCCTTGTTATTGGTCAGCTCTGTCTTGTTCTGCTGGAGGAGGGCCATGACGTGCCTGAGCTCATTTTGTTGGCAGAGCTGAGACTTTGGAGAGCCAAGTAACCGTTTTGTTACCAAAGTGAACGTCAGAATGCAACATGCTCAGGGCAATGAGCCTCACGTGTTTCGGAGGCCGTGTGGGCTGTACCAGAGGGATCATGAGCTGTACTTGCAGGAACATGATTTATCTTTTGCTTTTAATACTCCGTTTATTCCCCGCCTACCTTCCTTACCCCAAAGTGCCCTGTTGAAATCACAATCCTCTGTGAAACGACATTTGCCACCATGGAAATGATAGCATCGAATCTGGAATTTTATGAATGCATTATACCATCCAGTAGTCTAGGTATAGAAGAGGTAAAAAATGACCTTGACATTGATTCACAAGGTTTGGTCCCATACTAAATCTTTTTTTTCCCTTTGGCTGACTTTTCAATTTAGAAACAAAAAGTTCAGTGTGGAATAGTAAGTCAGGGAGCCAAGGACGAAGAGTGGCTTCTAAGGGCACAGAAAGTAGAAGCGAAGCACGCACTTGTCTCTTTAGTGTCTTAGTGTTGAAGGGATTCCTGAAACCTGAAAACACTGGAGTCGGTCGCCAGGCACTGAATTCATGATTAACATAACGAGTCTTGTCCCTTGGATACTTTATGCTCAAAATCAACACAAGGTCATTCTGAACTGACTTATCATGCCCTGGGGCACAGACATGCTGGTCTCGATGCAACTTTACGTTTTAAAAGTTAAAAACTGGCATGCTTTCATAATGGTTCTCCTCCTCCCCCGTGAAATTCGGAAGTGCGTCTTGCGTCTTCCCCTCCCTTGGATGGGATCCAGAAGCCGGTGGTGGTACACAGCCCCTTGAGAAGTCAGAAAACAGCAGGCAGCGAGGCCACCGGAGAGTGAAAACAGAGGCCATGTTTGTGGCCGCCATTCAACTGGCATCCAAAAACTGACTTCCTGTTTAGGCTCCTTTGTGAGCAAAAGCTTGGTTTTAGATCTTAATTCTGTTTTGGCTTCAGGAGCCCAGTGCCCACTCTGGGGTTACGCTGAGACCAGGCTGACTCAGGAAGGAGCCCTCCTCATGAGTCATCCATCCTATTTCCTGTGGGTCTAGAGGTTTTTTTGGACACTTTTCATCCAAGTGGTCCCTGGCTTCAGCCTGAACAGTCTGGAAAACTCAGAACGATGAGACATGAACATTCGCAAGATATACTTCTGCATTTAGTCACTATAGAAAAGCATCAGTATCCCCTGAGCGGTTAATTTCAAGGAGAAATGGAAAGCACGGGGGCAAGAAAATCAGAGCTTTCTGCTGTGACATGCGCGCGTCTCATCGAAGCGTTTAAACACTCCCCCTCACCTGGGCCACTCTGCTAGCAAACAGACTTCTGATAGGGGGACACGGTGCCTACTTTTTAGAGATTTATAATCTAAAACAGATGATCCCAGTGCAGGTTGGATGTGTGTAAAGCCACACATACAAAACTTGAAAATATTTTCCTTTTCTCACAACGGGTTCAGGTTAAGGACCGGTACCTAAGGAGAAAGCACTCAAGCAATATTACAGTCTTGAACCCTCGTGAACTCAGTGTGGTGATGCAATAACATGGGAAGGAATACCGTGGCAACCCCAGACACACCACTGTGGGGTAGTTCTTTTAATGCTGGGCTAGTGAGAAGGAGGCTCAAGAAACATTTCATCACATCAAATCAGAAAATAAAAGATGAGGGTTTTTTTTTTTTAAATTTTAATGCTCATCTATTTTTGAGAGAGAGAGAGAGAGCAGGGGTGTGTGCTTACGTGGGGGAGGGGCAAAGAGAGAAGGAGACACAGAATCCGAAGCAGGCTCTAGGCTCCAACCAGTCAGCACACAGCCTGACACAAGGCTCGAACCCACAAACTGTGAGATCATGACCTGAGATGAAACCAAGAGTCAGATTCTCAACCGACTCAGCCACCCAGGCACCCCTAAAAGATCAGGTGTTTTTTTTAAGTCGAACTATATTTTCAGATTTCCTGGTAACCAATATTGTTTAGAATATTTCACGGGCTCCTTGACGCGAAGAATTCTGTGGTGCGATGGTACCTCGTGTCACGTTTCTTCTGTTACTCTGGAATGTCAGTTCAGGGATCCACTGTCCTTCCACATTTCTACTTGCAAGAGGTCACAAGAGGACAGTTAAAACTGATGATCCCAAAGATAGACCACATCTGATAGAGGAACAGCCATGGCCCATTACCATTAGAAGGTTCTCCAAGAACAACCCACACAGGAAGTGACCCTGCTGTTCTTGACGGTCTGCAGAGTCCCCTCTGTCCTCCTGGCTGGGGGGCTGGCCTTCCCCGGCAGGCATGGCAGGCACTGCCCTGACCTCCTGATGAGGATCCTAGCTGAAATACAACAGGATAGCAGCGTTCTTCAGACGCTGCTGGAAGGGGGGTGTTCTGCTGATCTCCAAGATAATCAGTAAGTGGGCATTATTAAAATTGTCACGAGCACTCCATTTAAAACATTCAAGTTTCTTGTGTTGAAGAGGCTGGGGGGCTCCATCAGTTAAGCGTCCAACTTCAGCTCAGGTCACAAAATCACGGTTCATGGGTTCGAGCCCCACATCGGGCTCTGTGCTGACAGCTCAGAGCCTGGATCCTTCTTTGGATTCTGTGTCTCCATCTCTCTCTGCCCCTCCCCCACTTATGCTCATTCGCGCGCACTCTCTTTCTCTCTCTCTGTCTCTCTCTCTCTCAAAAATGAATAAACATTAAAATTTTTTTAAATTTCTTGTTTTAACCTTGGTCAAGCAATAAACTTATGTAATGGGTTTTTCCCCACCCAAATATAGTTTATAAAGGGATGCTTAGAGTTTGGTTGTGGTTGTTTTTTAAAGAGGGGAGGCTAAAATGGAAGAGGTGTTACATGAGGGATAAGTCTCTTCACCTGATTACTTTTTTAAATGTTTATTTGTTTACTTAGAGAAAGAGAAAGAAGAGTGCAGGAAGGGCAAAGAGAGCATGAGACAGAGAATCTGAAGCCGACTCAGCACTATCAGTACAGAGCCCGACTCTGGTCTCAAACTCACACCTTGAGATCATGACCTGAGCTGAAATCAAGAGTCAAGCGCTTAACTGACTGAGCCACCCAGCCACCCATGATTAATATTTCTATTTTATTCAGCAACTGTTGAATTAGGTAGCTAGTACCTTTAGTATTTTCAAAATAGATCCATGAAAAAGGCAAAAGCGTGGAATATTTGAAAATTATGGTTACAAAGTTGCACCCAACTTGCATAGACTCGTTTATATGTTTACCTAATCTCCCTGCCTAGACTAAGTCAGAAATTAGCTATTAAGTTTATATGCATCTTCTTAAAACACCTAGCTCAGTGCTAATCAAAATACTTAGAGGCACGTGGGGCACCTGGGTGGCTCCGTCGGTTGAGCAACTTTGGCTCAGGTCATGATCTCGTGGTCTGTGGGTTCAAGCCCTGCTTTGGGCTCTGTGCTGACAGCTCAGATCCTGGATCTGGCTTCAGATTCTGTGTGTGTGTGTGTGTGTGTGCGTGTGTGTGTGTGTGTGTGTGTGTGTGTGTGTGTGTGTGTGTGTCTGCCCGCCCCTCCCCTGGTTGCACTGTCTCTCTCTCTCTCTCTCAAGAATAAGTAAACATCAAAATACTTGGAGGCACAGAACTTTGGAGCTGGAAGACTGTCCAAATGACTGATTCCCTGGTTCGCTGGTTCGGTAGGGGCTCGGGTTTACCTCGGGAAACACGTGCTGTCCGTGGTGGTGTTGTCTTAACTTCGTGTGGGAAGAGAAGGGGGTGTTTTTTGCATCTACAAAGCTGGTAACACAGCCAGGCTTGATCACATATGTCAGTTCATCAGTGTGAGCTACTCTCTACTACAGAATAGGAGTGTGTGGATTACATCTATAAAAACAAGATACATCATTAAGAAAGGTTGAGAAGATTCCATGCAAACTAGATACTTTAGAATAAATGCTTCCTGAAGCAAGAAATGCTAAACTCACGTTCAAAAGAGCCAAACCTTGATCATCTCCACTCTTTCGGGCTCTTATACAAATATATTGAGAATCACAGTCAGAGGACCTCAGAGGCCACCAGATCCCACGAGGAGGCCAGGTGCCCTCTCCAGTATCCCTATGCCAGTTGTGTCAAGGAAGAAACTAGAGCCTAAAAAGTCTGCCAATTCCTCATCTCCTGCTCCTCATAGGATCACCTTGTTTGAATCATCAGTGAGCATCGATCCTGAGTCTTTGTTCTGCTGAGGATTCAGCTCCCCCACTGTGCGTGCACACCTCGCACAAGGGTATCTTATTTACGAAAGTCAGCAGTGTGACCCGTACCTTCAAAACCAGATTCTGTAGGTAAAAACATATGGGAAGATGTCTAATACCATTTTCCCCTTGGAGATTTACAAGACACATTGGCATTTGAAGTCTTTGAGAAGGTATGTCATTTGAACAAAAAATGTTTAGCTTTGAATCCTAAAGGTGGTGCCTGGTGTTTTTTTATGTATAGCACCTGTCAACATCTGGAAGAAGCCGTTTTCCTGGAACATAGTCAGAAACACTGCATGAGTTCCTCGATTCCCAAACCTAGGTATTTCAGTGTAAGGTTAAGAATTAGGGAGAGCGTGTTTTCAGGGGGGTCATAGAGTATTTAAAGACTTAAAGAAAAGAATGCATTTAATAGGGGCCTATTAAATAAAACCCTATTTAATAGGGTCCTAAAGGTAAGAAGTAAATGAAACAACATGGCTTTGAAAAAAAGACTTTTAGGGGGTTCCTGGGTGGCTCAGTCAGTTAAGTACTGAAGCTCAGGTCATGATCTCATGGTTCGTGAGTTCTAGCCTCACATCAGGCCCTCTGGTGTCAGCCCAGAGCCCACTTCAGATCCTCTGTCTCTCTCCCTGCCCCTTCCCACCTAACACACACACTCTCTCTCTCAAAAATAAACATTAAAAATGTTTAAAAAAACTTTTAGTCTAGTGAGTCTGTTAAATCATCGAAGATATGTGCAGTAAATTATACTTAAAAGACACTAATTTTTTGTAAAAATATCACAACAGGAAGAATTGATATTTTTTAAAGCTTATGTAGTTAGGGAGAGAGAGAGAGAGCACCAGTGGGAAGGGACAGAGAGAGAGAGGGAGGGAGAGAGAGAATCCCAAGCAGACTTCTCACCCCCAGTGCAGATCCCCATGCAGAGCTCGAACTCGAAAACTGTGAGATCATGACCTGAGCCAAAGTCAGATGCTTCACTGACTTAGCCCCTCAGGCACCCCAGAAAGTTTTTCAGTTGCAACCTACCTTGACAATCCAAAAGGAAAATGTGTCCAGTAGAATTTTATCTAAGGCTCCAAGGCACAGGACACTAATAAGATGTCACGTGGTGAAAGGAATAATTAACCAACCCCGACAGCCTCTGTGTTTATCTCCGAGTACTTGCTTTTATCTATTTGTGCTCCGATATGCTTTTGCAACGTCCCTGGTACAATTATCATTGGAAAGCGGGGAGGGTTTGCTTAAAGAATCCATCACTTTCCTTCTTGGTTTTTTCATATCCCATTAATCAATTTCCCATGATCTTGACTTAGTTTCACGTAAAAGGAGTTTAAGAACCACAAAGTGGTAAGTGTTAAGGGAATTCTTCTAGGGTGGAAGAAAATCTTCCCAATACAGAAAAGGCTGCCTGTTCAAATAGTGAACCGTGTTGAGTAGGTCGTGATCAGATTTTAGTGTCATTGAAGACCAGTTGTTTTCTGCCCTCTGGTTGCCCACTGCATTTTGCTATTTGGTGGGAGGAGCTCCGAATCAGTGACCAGACTTCCTGTTGCCATTAGCATGCCACAGGGAACTGGTCCATGTTTCTGGGCATAACATGAAGACTCCGGCTTCAGAAAAGTGTTCCTGCAGCAGCGTGTGATGAGTGAGGCCCGGTGGACACGCTTTGGGCCAGACCCGAGTCCAGGCACACAAAAATGTCACTCTGCCAAATAGCACAGAGCACACTTTGTCTCTGGTTCCATTACCTCAGAAAATATAAGCACGGCAAAGAAAACACGAGAGCACACCTCCCGAAGCACAAAGGGGATTCTGTCTGTGTCTGTTGCCTCACCTTATGCTCGAGCCAATGCAATGCGTGTTTCTTCGAAGTCCTAGGACAGTGTAAGCTAAATGCAACCTTAACCCAACTCCAAGAAAAGAAGGCTGCTCAGTTTCAAGCCCCAGTATCCAAACCTTAAGGCCATGTCTGTTTAAGTTTACAAAGTTTATTGTAGGATTTGTAACAAGCTCTACAAGTCTGTCACGTTCTTCACCTTCGTGGGAAAAACAATTAAACTGTACCCTAAGAAGTGATCTGCCGATGGGGGGTCGGCTTTTAACCACAGCACATTTACAGATTACAGCAGATAGTGCCTGGGGAAATTGATCTTGAAACTGATGTAGCACAGTAAGCGACAGGATTTTCTGTGGAAGGAGAACTATTGAGTAATTAGGGTGAGAAAGGAGAGGAAGAGAAAAGGCCTTTAATTGGAGCACCCTCAGACCCCCGTGAGCGCCCTCCTGAGGCCGGCCAGCGTCCTGCAGTTCCTGGCTGGTTCTCTCTGCGGCTTCACTTCCGCTTTTCTGTGCCTCCCCCGCTCCGGCTACCTTCGTTCACAGTCAGGGCTGGACCCACGGGAAACTGCAGGTTACACTTCCAGCCTGAGCAGTTCGGCTTTTGTCCAGGTCTCTATCGGGGGTAAAATAAATGTCCTTTGAGAATGGGTTTTGCTGCCCCAGAACAGGCTGGCTGTCCCAGGACCCTCCCCAACAGGGCTTTCCTTCCCCAAACCGTTAAAACTTCCCAGAGTGCACGCATCACTCACCCTTTGCGGGAGAGAATAGAGCTGTGCAGGCGCAAGGCCTCCATCTACCTCCCACGGGATTTGGTTCTCACCAGTGTAAACAGATCCTGGCGCTATTTCTGTTATTCCTACAGAGGTTTGCCATCAGATAAGTGTTAGCTAAGCAAACACGTTTGCTTTGCGGAGCCGAATGCATCCCTGGTTCGCAAGCCTTCTCCCACTTACAGAAACACATTTTTCCCCCTGTGGGCAGTCACCCCACTCGTTGGTCAACAGTCAGTGACAAAGAAAAGCAGTGATAGCAGATGAAGGGGACAGCACTCACTGTCCCACGCAAGAGTGAACGCGCAGGAAACTGTCCCTGCCAGTGCCTTGCTGGTGGCCCGAGGCCACCCAGCTAGCTGGGTCACCAGGTGTCCCCTGCACACTTCCAGGGGAAACTCCGTCCAGATTCGGTTTCTCAAGTGAGGAGCTGAGGCAGGGAAGGTGGAGAGCGGCTCTGGGGTCCCTTCTTGCGCGTCGCCTGTTCCGCCATCTTGTAAATCTGGTCTGGCCTCCTGGCCTCCAGGTGATCCTGCCTCCTCACGCCCTGTGCAGCTCACCACTTAGCCTGCCTTACCTTCAGGGAACCATGCTGCCGGGTGCCCAAGGGTCCCCCTCGTCCTTAGCAGGCCAGCAGCGGACACAGACCCCTCAGGGGTGGGGATCCAGGATCCTTAGATGTTGGGCCCAAGGCTGAGAGAGTCTAAGGGATCCTGGCTCTGACCACATGTCTTTTCTTATCTTTTGATTTTTTTTAAATGCTTATTTATTTTTGAGAAAGAGAGACAGCAGGAAGAGTAGGGGCAGTGAGAGAAGGAGAGAGAGAATCCCAAGAAGGCTCCGCATTGTGAGCTCAGAGCCCAATGCAGGGCTCAGACTCACGAACCATGAGATCATGGCCTGAGCCAAAATCAAGAGTCAGACACTTAACTGACTGAGCCACCCAGGCGCCCCAGGGTTATATCCCTCTTTAGATTTCTCTTTTGTTGAGGACTCCGTTGTAAGTATTGTTTTATTCTACATGACTTGAATCACTGATGGTCCCAGGCAGAGTTTTCAGCTTGTGCTCTCCAGTCCCCAGAAAGTGACACCTGCTGCTTCTCGGCTAGAAACTGCCCCCCTCCCCTCCTCCCCCCCCCAAACCATTATTGATTGACAACCAAAATACAGGCCCCGCCCCCAGGGAGACTGACGCAGGATGCGGTACTCAAAGCAGATGAGAAACATCTTATTTCTTGCATCAAAATAACTATTGGCTCCTGCCCTTCTTTCCTGCCGCCAGCACCATGGGTCCTGGATTCGACCCCCTTCCCTTCCAACAGCTTCCAGGACTGTTCTCTCACCATTTTAGAACGTTACGCACAAACCCCCCATGTCAGTCCTCACAGACTCTGCAGGAACAGGCTCCCGTTCTTGCCCGTTGCCTGTCACACCCAACCTGAGTCCCCCTGTCTGGGATCACGTGACCCCCACCCGCCCTAATTTCTCTCTGCCGCCCCATGCTCTTCCTCCCCCGTCTTCTCAGGCACACACGAGGCTCTCTTCCGCTGTTCAAGTGTATCTCTCGGCCAGTCTGTGCTGCACCACCTTTGAGAAACTTTAATCCCTTTACTTGCCCCGGATTGTCACTGTAACCTCCATGGGAGGCTTGGAGGTCTCCTTGGGACCTCGTGGGGAATCCTTTTGGTACACTTCATGGCACCAGGGACATGACAGCTGATGGACAACTATGTGTGAATCAAGAGATGGCCAAACGGGCCTGCCCCACGCGGTGCCCGCTGCACAGATTTACCGGATCGGAAGGGTTCCGAGGGCCCGGCTTGAGCCCTGGGTAGATTTTCTACCTAACGAGGTATCGCTGAAAGCTGACTGCGAACCTGGAAAGCCAGTGTCTCCTCGCGTACTTTGTGTACATTGCCTTCGGAGACTGTCAGGCTAATGAAGAGAAATGCTGAGTAACAAGAAGTTTGGCGGATTTTGCATAGTTACTGCTGCTTTGACAGTGTGGCTGAGTTTCTTCAAAACTAATTTTCGCTCATTATTTTTATTTTAAAAAAATTTTTAATGTTTATTTTTTGAGAGAGAGAGAGAGACAGAGCATGAGCAGAGGAGGCACAGAGAGAGGGAGACACAGAATGAGAAGCAGACTCCAGGCTCTGAGCTGTCAGCACAGAGCCCAAGGTGGGGCTCGAACGCACAGACCTAAGCTGAAATCAGATGCTTAACTGACTGAGCCGCCCAGGTGGCCCTTCTGCCCGTTTTCTTAAGCCAGGGAACCATGTTGATAAAAAGAAGTTGAGAGGCAGAATGGGTCGTGAGAACCAGGGGGACCTGGCTGGGCAGCGCGGGGGCTTCATGTAGAAAGCACTTTGGGAACGGTTTTACTGGGTCTGTGTCTTTGCATTTCCCGTCAGATCACGAGGCAACTACCTCCATTACCCTTCTTGCTGCCCCCTCCTCCCCACCAGCTGGAGAGTCCCGAGATCACAGGCAGCTTGGGTCAGCATGGTCGCTTCTAGAAGAGCGAGCTCATCTACCCACCCAGAGCTCAGGTCCTCTCCAAACCCCACCGGCCCACACTGAGGGGCCATGGGGGTGTGCCCTAGTGATCAAGGACGTGAGTTTTCGGCCTGCCTCTGTCCACGGAGTTGTGGCTATTGTAAGAAGCAAATAAATTCCAGAAGATATTTAGACCTGCCACAGGTCTCTAGGACCATTTTTAGTCTGCCCTGAACCAAAAAAGCGTCCAGAGGTCCCTCGGAGCCCTCGGAGGTCCTGATGAGCCAGGTCCTGGGGTTTAGATCAGGGCAGACATCCAAGCCGCTGTCTCGTCTGGTGTTCTTACTTGGGAGAAGACAAGAGGGTTGGTGATTTGTCTCCTTTGATACCAGCTACTTCCACACACACAATCTCTTAATCCCTTAAATCTGATGTGCAGGAGACAGATTTGGGTGTGCATTCCTATTTGACTCAAGATACTGAATCTCCAAGAGCTGAGGTCATGCCCAAGATAACACAGCACTAACCCGGATCTGAAGTGCTGGTCCCCATGCCTCCCAGCTGACTCTGCTGGATGGAGAAGCCAGAGTCTCAGGTCCATGACTGATCGCTTTATGAGTTCAGGGAAAGTATTTTTCCCCATGAGCCTCAGTCTCCCCGTCTTTTACACGAGCCAAAACTCTCTACCTTGCTGGATTTTCAGGAGGCTTAACTGAAGCATAGTAACGCAAGAGAAATGGCAGCACAGACCCCTGTACCCACAGCTAGAGCGTCATATGACTCTGCTGATCTATACAGGATGGATATGAAAATGATTTTGGATTTCTACCTAGCAGTTCCTTCAAAATGTATTTTACAAAAAGGAAGGAAAAGAAAAGAACCCGTGAAAACAGATTTGCGTCTCATCCCAGATATATTTTAAGGCTGTATTCCTTTTCAAAATCTGCAGCCAGTGTCAACAAATTCTTAGTTTGTCTAATCTTTTTGTGGTTTGCATAGAAGGTGGATGGAGTGTTTTTCAAAGTTGGGACTTCCTGTTTTTCCCTGATCAGTGTTTTTCTCTTAATTCTTCATTTTTTCTGCATCAGCCAAGAAAACATGTAATGCAGTCATATGGGATTAGTCTTAAGTTCCGTATGTGTTTGAGAGAGTTAGAAATTAGGTGATATCATAGTTTATGTCCTATTTTATCTACGTAGTATATGCTCATCTTCGCATAAAAGGAAGCAATTATGAAGAAATATGTTTTTTCTTCTGTGGAAATAGTCTTTTAGAAAGATCGAGGGGAAAATCTTAGTGCATTTGAACTTGTGAAGAAACAGCATATTCTGTATTGAGCCATTGAAAGGCATCGTAAAGCTTACTTTAAAACAGATTAAAATATATGGCATAATTAATTTTACAAAATGAGAAAATCTATTACTATTCCAAGTCATTGTTGTTATCCTTGAAGCACAATTGTTAAAATCTGCACTTTGCCATTTAGAAACTTAACAAATCACCTTGGGAGAGGCCCTTTTACTCTCCGTAAAATAAGAAGAAATATTTACTTTGGTTTATTCCTTAGTATTAAGGAGAGGTTATGAAGCCAGAATACTGAGCACTTCAAAACTTTTCTAGATGGGGAACATAGCTGTGGGAGCACAACGTGAGTTTAGAGTAATTTAACTGGGGGTTTAATGCACTGTGAGAATATTAAATCTGCTCTTTAAAGAATGCATTGAAGCCATAAGGAAGCTCAAGAATGGTAAGTCAGTTCTGTCATTGAAGTTGGAACAATCCATTTTTATTTTTTAATGTTTATTTTTGAGAGAGAGAAAGAGAGCATAAATGGGGGAGGGCCAGAGAGGGAGACACTGAATCTGAAGCAGGCTCCAGGCTCTGAGCCATTAGCACAGATCCCAATGCAGGATTTAAATCTACAAACCCTGAGATCATGACCTGAGCCAAAGTCAGATGCTTAACCGACTGAGCCACTTGGGTGCCCCAGAAGCTGGAGCAATTCTTAAAGCCCTGCAGAAAGCTGTCTTGTATTATGCCAGTGAGTCTGATGGAGTTATACCCAGAGTCCAAGTTCCATCTATTTTTTTTTCTCTTTTTGCACAGCCATTTAGGGCACATTCTGTATTATCTTTGTTCCAAAGTTCTCTTTCTAACTCATTTTGGTCAGTTAGAATTCTTCTCCCCTCCATGCAGCTCGTATGGCTGTGCTGCTCTTTTTATACCTGTGCACCTGTTCCGGGATTGTCCTTTCGTGTTTGTCACGGCCATTTTACTATCTTTCCCCTTGGCATTCATTTCGGCTTCAGCTCCTGGAGTCTGTCCTCCTCCCTGCCATACAAAAGTACCCAAATCCTTACAACAGTTAATCAGTGAGTAACTATGCTTATAAGCCCCCAGTTCTAAGGTTTTTGAGGGATATAAAGAAAGATTCAGGGGGCGCCTAGATGGCTCAGTCGGTTAAGCGTCCGACTTTGGCTCAGGTCGTGATCTCACAGTTTGTGGGTTCAGGCCCCGCGTCGGGCTCTGTGCTGACAGCTAGCTCAGAGCCTGGAGCCTGTCTTTCGATTCTGTGTCTCCCTCTCTCTCTGACCCTCCTTTGCTCATGCTGTCTCTCTCTTTCTCTCTCTCTCAAAAATAAATGAAACATTAAAAAATTTTAAAAAATAAATATTCAGGTACCTGAATATCTGAGTGTGAGCAGAGCGCATTTTCCTGGCACAGTGCTCCTCTGGGTCAGTGTACATGACATGGGGACCCTGACTGACAGCTCACAGTCGGTCTGACCACTGGATCAGGTACATTGGTCGGTAAAGAGCAGGGTGTCAGGCAAATACACCCGCTCACTAAGTATATTTGAATGAGTGAAATAGTTCTGTGAATAAATAGTTGGTGGAAGATAAGCCCGTTCCAGGAGCTGTTACGTGGCTGAGAATAATTACAGAGGGTCCCCGGGGAAGAAGCAGCGACCTTGACCTCAGAGGATGGCCAGAAGGTAGGAGGCAGAGTTGGCATTTCAGCTGGGGTTCAGAGAGAGCACAGCGAGGACATCCAGGGTGGGGTCTCACCAGGGTAGCACTGTGTAGCCTTTTGAGTCTGTCGGACCCCAGAAGCCTTCTCACACCCTGCAGACTGGGTTAAATACCTTTTGCTCTCCTCGCACTGGGTTCTCATTGTTGTTTCACCTTTTTGTAAACAAACTGCGATTTAGGTGTTAAAGTCCAGAAAAGGGGAAGTAGGGCCACAAAAGGGTGAAAGGAGCAGAGGCAGGAGGGTGAGTTGAACAGAGAGAAGATCCCTCTTTCCTCCTGCTAAAGGTCTAGGTCTTGGGTATCAGCGGCGGCACCCAGCACACGGCCTCTAGCTCTGAGCCTTCTGTTTGAGACTGTCAGAAATAGTGGCCTTTCCAAGCGGAAGGAGCAAGGGGGATTCTTCTAGGAGGTGTTGTCTCGGGTGACCCCAAAGAGCGTGACAAAAACATGTCAGCATCTGCAGGGTGACTGTCGGCTCTGCGCCCTAAAGAATTGGCATTTTGTTTATTTTGTGTGAATAAGTGGAGTTGCTTTTTTTTCCATTTCAAACTGTGCAGATGCTCTTCGTCATAAGTAGAACAGTACAGATGTGTGTGTAAAGTTAAAACTGTTCCCCCTCGCGCCCCTCCCCCTTAATCCTTTCTCTTCTGAAATCGCCAGTATTGACAGTTGGGTAGATGTCACTCTCCAACTTTCTCTCTGCTCACACAAACGTATTTACACATTTTTGAGGGCCTTTTTTAAATTTTATTTTAAAAAATTCTTTTAATGTTTATTCATTTTTGAGACGGAGAGAGACAAAGCATGAGTGGGGGAGGGGCAGAGAGAGAGAGAGACACAGAATCCGAAGCAGGCTCCAGGCTCTGAGCTGGCAGCCCAGAGCCCAATACAGGTCTCAAACCCACAAACTGTGAGATCGTGAAGTCAGACGCCTAACTGACTGAGCCACCCAGGCGCCCCCTTTTATTACTTTTTAATGGAATAAAAATACCTTCTGTTGTTTCAGGTGCAGTCTGCCTCCACTTCACACTGCTTGTTGGCTTCTTTCTAGTTCATCAGATCTAGATCTACTGCCAGTTCATACTTTATGATTGCTGGGTCATGTTCCCTGACGTGCATGTGCCATACTTTGGGCTTTCCTATATTGACAGACTGTTGTCACTTGTCAGTCATCACAAAGAATGCTTTCATGAACACCTTTGTCTGTGTGGCATTATATACTGATATCATTTTCTTCCCTAACACTGTACTTTTAAGTAAGTATATAGTAAGCAGTTTTACTCTTCTATCCATTTATGTTCATATTTTCCTAAATGATGGTTTAAAACAACAATTTCAGGGGTGCCTAAGTGGCTCAGTCAGTTAAGCGTCAGACTTCGGCTCAGGTCATGATCTCATGGTTCATGGGTTTAGTACCTGTGTTATATACTAGTACTTCTGGTTTTGGAATCCCTGCTCTGAGTAGAACTCTCAGAAATTTTCAAAGGCTTAAATAAGCCCTTTTGGGCAGCGCATTTTTGGGGAGCCTTCACTCTCTGTCCTCAGCTTATACCTGGACAGTTACATTAGCCTTTCACCATCAGAAAGATGAACAGGGCGCCTGGGTGGCTCAGTCGGTTAAGCGTCCAACTTTGGCTCGGATCATGATTCGTGGTCTGTGAGTTTGAGCCCTGTGTCAGGCTCTGTGCTGTCAGCTCAGAGCCTGGAGCCTGCTTCAGATTCTCTATTTTCCCCCTTTCTGCCCCTCCCGTGCTCGTGCTCTGTCTGGCTCTCTCTCTCTCAAAAATAAACATTAAAAATTAAAAAAAAAAAAGAAAGATAAACAGAAATTGAGGAAAAACCCACATGTGGAAGATTCCATGCCCTGGAGCCCCTGACAGAGTACTGGGGGCAACCAGTAGACCTTCCTAGAGTCAGGTGCGACCAGAGTTCTGTCTCGCTGTCAGAAGGGACATCACACGTCTTTCCCCTGGGAATCAGCGCCTGGACTGGGGCTGTGCCGCGTTAGCAGATGCCCTTCCCAGGCACGCACAGGGATCTCCGCGGAAGCTTCCCGAGCTCCCTGTCCTGTCGGCTTCGTGCCCAGACTGCCGACCCGCCTGTGCTTTGCCACCTACGGCAGCATCCCTTGAAGCCAGCGCCTGCTCTCGACTCCTTTCAAGGAGAAAAGCCTCAAGCCGTTCTAACTCCACCTCACCCACCTTTTATAGACGCGCTCTCCACCTCCCCAAACCGAAGAGCCGTCACATAAAAACCATGATTTCCGTCAGTAATCATTATTTTCAGTACTCACCTGGCTGGACAGGCACTTCCACATTTCTGTATGAGGACATCCCCACTCGCTCCCGGCTCTGCTGACAGAGGTGTCCCAACCGCACCCCGCCCCCCGCCACCTTCAGCCTAGCATTGCAGGACGGGAGAGTGCGGGGCTCATGGCCTCCAGGCCTCTCCTCCGAGCTGCACCTTGTGCCAACCACGAACCTCGGGCAAGTCCCGGAGTCACTGTGAGCCTCGCTTTCCTTTTCTACACAGCAGGGATTTTCAATACTTACCCTGCGGTTCCCGCATTGTTAATAAGAGCAGTTGGGAGGGGGTGCCCGGGTGGCTCAGTCGGTTGAACATCCGTCTCTTGATTTCGGCTCAGGTCATGATTTCACAGTTCGTGGGTTTGAGTCCTGTGGTCAGTGCAGAACCTGCTTGGGATTCTCTCTCCCCTTCTTTCTCAGCCACTTCTCCCCACACACTCTCTCTTTCTCTCTCTCTCTCAAAAATAAACAAACATATTTTAAAGACTTTAAAATAAATGGGGTGCCTGGGTGGCTCAGTCAGTGAAGCGTCTGACTTCGGCTCAGGTCATGATCTCATGGTTCATGGATTCAAGCCCCGCGTCGGGCTCTGTGCTGACAGCTCAGAGCCTGAAGCCTGCTTTGGATTCTGTGTCTCCCTCTCTCTCTGTCCCTCCCCCACTTGCACTCTGTCTCTCTATCTCTCAAAAAATAAACATTAAAAAATTTTTTGTTTAATTATGAAATAAGCCAGTCAGATAATGTATGAAGGCACGCTCACACCGGTCATCCTGCGTATGTAAGAGGCTATTCTTCACGCGATCCGTACCTGCTGCCCGAACGCACGGATTATAACGCGCCTCCAACAAGTATGCCTGTGTGGCCGCAGCGTCCTTCCAGGGCCCTGAAGGCCAAGTGGAGAAGGGCACTGATGTCTCCTTTCACTGAGTCCCCTTTGTCCCCCTCGCGCATGTAGGTGAAAGGGCTGAGACAACTCCTCCTACTGCTCTGATTTCCAGAGAGACAAAACCCGAGTTCCAGTGACTCTGGAGTCCTCCAGTGAGGCCGACTGTCTCGTGCGTTGTGCGCGTGAAGTAGTGAGGTCTGTTCTTCTCTCTTGAGTCTAGAAATTTTTAAAACACTGTAATTTCCCCCACATATTCTGTAGCTGCTTACTTTATCGTATTAGGTGAAAAGTGTGAGGCATAGCGCGTGGTTCTGGTTGTGAAGACAAACTAAGTGCTGGGGAGCGTCTAATTCTTTAATCGCTACCGCTGACGACACCGTTTGACTCTTTCCTGATCTGCTTGTGCTGCAGCGATGCCCTTTGCCCTGTCTTGCACTGTGCTCTGAACACTTTGCTCAGTGAGACGATGCCTCTGCATGGGGAATACCGGAAGTCAGGCCGGTAATTTCACCTAATAACAGCAGGGGCGCCTGGGTGGCTCTGTCGGTTAAGCATCCAACTCTTGATTTCAACTCAGTCATGATCTCACAGTTTGTGGGTTCGAGCTGTGCATCAGGTTCTGTGCTCAGAGTGCAGAGCCCGCTTGGGATTCTCTCTCTCCCTCTCTCTGCCCTCCCCTGCTTTTGCTTGCTCTCTCGCTCTCTCTCTCTTTCTGTCTCTCAAAAATAAATACAATTTCCAAAAAAAAAAAAAGAAACTATTGCTAGCAGCAGGGGCACAGGGAGGTAATGGCAAGCCTGCTTGCCCACAGAGAGCAAACACAGAAGACAGCTTTGTCACAATTACATAGTGCCTCTTTGTTGGGATTCTGTCCTCAGTGTGTGCACAGGTGCCCGGGTGTAGACACCGGTGTAGAACATCCATGGGCTGGACGGACTAGCGTGTTTAATGGCCAGTTTTTACTCTCTCACTCACCTCCCAAGAACAATCAGATCAGAAGCCCAGAACCTTAGAAATCTGTCACAAAACTTGGCGTGTGCCACTCTATAAATACCGGCGGTGAGTCATAGCTGAACCCTTATGCAGAAATAAATGAATCCCACAGCTGAGAAGCGAGTGAGAATCTTGGACAGGTTGAAGATACTGGGCTGATGCATTATCCTATGTATAAAAGAAGCCATAAACATCCTCGCCCAAATCTGTGGAAGGCCGCCCTTGAGAGCCTCTTGGCATTTCTACCCCACTGGTGAGGTGGGGCCGGCGCCAGGGTTTCGTAATAGGGCACACGTGGTGCTGTCCTTGGAGGTTTCCTCTGTCCCCTCCGCCATGCTGTGTGGCGCTGCTGGCCGGGCATAAGTGGCCTGATTCCCTTTACCCTCATGTTCCTGGCGTGGCCCAGATATATGGTGACTTCAGCATCACTCCGTTCAACCTCCATCTGTATACTTACTGTGTTTGCTACGTGTTGCTGCGTAAAAATTAATCATTACCTGAGGATCTTTGGAATTTTTCAAAAGAATAGTCTTTATCCAAATGTTCTCCCTGATCAGACCAGCGAATCCTGTTTCAAGTAAGCATTTGGCACCAACTGCAACATCTAATTCAGAGTGAAAGAAGGGCCGGGGTCAGTAAGATGGAGTGATGGTCAGGATCATAGCCCTGAGCGTAAGCTGTCTGGATTCTTCTCCCAGCCCTGTGTCACCCAGGGTAAGTGACTTAGCCTCTCCATGCGCCAGGCTCATCACCAGTAAGCTGGGAAACAATAGTGCCTCTCTCACCGAGTTGTGGGGAGAAGTAATGACCTTGGAGTAGTAGGTGCCACAAAGCAAGCACTTCGTAAATGGGTATTAACATCAGCATCATTATTGTGTCTGTTGGGGTTTTTTTTTTTTTTGACATTTTTTAAAATTTATTTTTGAGAGACAGAGAGAGACAGATCATGAGCAGGGGAGGGACAGACACATACACACACACACACACACACACACACAGAATCGGAAGCAGGCTCCAGGCTCTGAGCTGCCAGCACAGAGCCCGACACGGGGCTTGAACTCACAAACTGTGAGATCATGACCTGAGCCGAAATCAGACACTCAACCTACTGAGCCACCCAGGCGCCCCTTGGGTTTTATAAGGTCCAAATGCAAATAGGCATTCATTCTCCATTCTGTTATTATAAATGCATTTAAAGCTGGACAGGAATGGAGGTTCCTGGGTGGCTCAGTCACTTAGGTGTCCGACTTCGGCTCAGGTCATGGTCTCACAGTTTGTGAGTTCGAGCCCTATGTTGGGCTCTGTCCTGACAGCTCAGAGCCTGGAGCCTGCTTCCGATTCTGTGTCTCCCTCTCTCTCTGCTTCTCTTTCCCTCTCTCTCTCTCTCAAAAATAAATAAAACATTAAAAAAAAAAACTGGATGGGAATGGAAGGCAATGGGTGACACTTCTGAATGTTGCCGCTGAGACAGAAAAAGGAATGGAGCTTCTGAGCTGCCCAAAGGTCCTCAGACAAGTTTCAGGTCCTAGAATGACCAAGGGAACAGTCTGTCATCAAGCAGGAAGCAGGTGTGTATGCAGCAGGGACAGAGTAGGTCACGGCAGCAGGGTATGTGTGTGGCAGGCAGAAATCATGGCAAAAAGACTTTCCGGACCCCGGGGTTGACCTTCTATTCCAGCTTGTTGTTGGTGGAGTTGTTGTGGGTTTTTTAAATACAAAAGCATTTTAAACTCAGCTCTGAAATGGAATGGATATAATCTTGAGATATTAATCAAGAAATATCATCATTTGGGGACCATATGTAACTTGATACATATTTAAAAAGTGTAGGAAATATGGGACTTTCACTCGTAGTAAAGATGTGAGGTCAAGTTGGAGAACAAGTGGCTAAATGGCACAGGAGGCTTTGGTGTTTAAAGTACACTAGCATTCTGGAGTAATATTTCTTCCTTGGTCAGCCTCCCACCATCTTGAATGGAAGTTAAGTTGAGCCAAGTGAAGAAGCTTCGTGTTTAAATGAAGGATCAAGATGATTTGAGGATATACTACAGTATATCTTTTTTTTATTTTATTTAATGTTTATTTATTTTTGAGAGAGACACAGACAGAGTGTGAGTGGGCGAGGGCTGGAAAGCAGGAGACACCGAATCGGAAGCAGGCTCCAGGCTCGGAGCTGTCAGTACAGAGCCTGATATGGGGCTTGAACTCATGAGCCGCGGGATCATGACCTGAACTGAAGTCAGACGCTTCACTGACTGAGCCACCCAGGCGCCCCTATAGTATATCTTTTCGTGAGCTAACAGATTTCCAGTTAGAGGCCAAAAAGTTAAAAAAAATTTTTTACGTGAAATATTGAAGACAGCAACAAGAGAGCCCTGAGCTCGCCACACTTCACACCTGCTTGGTAGTTTGTCTCTGTTCTTTACAGAACCTCTTCTGCCCGTGTGGGGAGTGACAGAAAAAGCCTGTGTCGTATTTTAGACTTGCCCCGTCTTGTCTCCGTGTTTTCAGGAAGCACTAAATATGGAGGGCACAGCACAGAGCAATGACTTTGACTGCTAATGAGACCAGACCAGGCTTCATTTTCCTGCAGCTCCCTTTAAACCACAACCTCATGTGTGGGTGTCAGGCTCTTGGCTGGAGTGCCAGCCAAACAGAGCGAGGGTGTCTCGTTTAGAGTGGTATATAGATCCTTGAGAAAATAAAACATGGCTGGAAAATTACCGGGAAGACAAATGATCTAATTTAACCCAAACCACTTTTTAAAATACAGACGAACAGAACAATAACAGTGGAAAATTACAGGAACCTAGACTCCTGGAGAGGATTGAAATCCAAGGATGCTGATCATCCCTGCCCCTGTTCCCACTGGTAGCTTTGCCTATACATGTATGTCTGAATTTTCCATGGTTTCACAAACACATTTTCTGAGAACCCTGGGTTTGAGAAAGATTTTTAAACTGTACCTGTTGTGACAATCGTGAGCTTGCTTCATGTCATAAAAGGTGTCACAGAATCATGGGAGCTGTAGACGGAGGAGTAGTCTTTGATGAAAAAGATTAGTCTAGCAAGACAGAAGTATGAGCTAGCCCAGTGTCCCGTTTGTTTTTCTAATCCAGGATGAGGCAAGTGAAGGAAGTATCCATCTTACTGGTCCTTAGATGCTGAACTCAAGTTTTGGAAGTCTAGAGCGTGAGGTGCCAGTGGGACGTTCAGCGGGTTTGGAGCTAAAGAGAAGTCTAAGGAGTCTGGAGTGATGGATCTAAGGATTCTGAGCAGACAGAAAGCATCTGGGACTGGGGGGGGGGGACGGGTGGGAATCACTGGGCAAGAGTGAGAAGAGGTGGGGGGCCCAGACAGACCCCTGGGACACCAGTATTTAAGAGACCACAGATGAAAAAGCACCAAGGAGAAGAGCTGAAGCAGAAGAGATAGGAAGAAAACCCTGGAAACCAGAGTGTCGTTGAAGCCAAGTGGTGGGGGGGAGGGGGAGACATTTCAAAAAGGGTGTGGCCAAGAGGGTCAGGCCACTGAGGAGCCTGACGGGTCAGGACAGAGAAGTGCCCATTTGGTTTAGCAGGAAGGGCGTGTGCAGAGAAGGGGGCGGAAGACAGAAACCGGGACTCAGCGGGTACAGTCAGCTCACCATTGCTGGTTGCCCACTTGTAACATGACCAGACCACGTTATAACTGTGGTTCTGGGATGCAGATAAGATTCCTGCCCTTTTGCAGCTGCTGTTCTAACAGGCCGAGGAGTAAACGGAAGGAACAAACGTGGAAATGATGAAAGCAGCTATCACTTTTTAGAAGTTATCTGGAAAGGAAGGCAAAGCGAGAAGGTGGTAACTCAAGGAAGCGAGGAGTCGAGAGAAGGTTTATTTTTAAGATGGAAGACACGTACGCATGTGTAACCATTGATGGGAAAGAGCCAGTCATGTAGCAAAGGATCAGACAAGCCCAGAGGAAGATGGGGGCACCTGTCAAGGTCAGAGGGGACACAGGTGCAGAGCCCAGGTCGATAGTCCTACAGTCATCCTACAGACTGGCCGTTCCATTGTAACAAGACAGAGATGGTGAGGAAGGTTTTGGGTGGATATGTTTTGTTGAGGTTTGTTTCAGGGAGAGAAGCAGCAAGAGATTTCGTTTCTGGTGGATTCCGTGTTCCAGCTGCAGCAAGAGGTGAGGTTATCTGCTGAGTAAGAGGGAATGAGGCAGCACAGATATGCTTAGCAAGGAATGCGAGCTGTTAGATTGCCATCCAGGACTGCAGGATCAGGGTGAGTTGGTGACTCTCAGTCTGAGAATCTTAGTCTGCAATATAGAGATGTGTCTGGTTTCTAAAGCTTGACTTTAAAATGTCAGCCTCTCTTTCAGGGTTTAAGGATCTAAGGCTGTTGGTATCAGGGAGATCACATGTGGGATTTGTTAGCCATTTCCCTGGGGGTTGTTTTGGGTTTTTTTGCTTTTTAATATCCTGTAGTTTTGATAACTTTCTGGGAGGAAAAAAATCAGGCAGTGGAACGCCATGAACCTGGCAGACACTGGGAAGATACTAAGACATGAAAGAGCCACTGAATGCCTTTTTGGACCCAGACACATTTTTGAGTCAGACATTCCATGTTGCTGAACATCCACAGGATAGAGAGCACTGATCGGAAGTGTGAGGAAGGTCCCCGGCCATGCCACGTGGGACCAGGACCAGGCTGTCACTGAAAGGCAGCTTTGTATTTACGACGGCTGAAATCCTGTTAGATCTGGCCCTAATCTAAAGTAAAATGTCTGTACTGTGGAAAGCTCACAAACGTTTAGGAACTTGCCTTTAAACAGCAGGTGAACCTCTGTCGTTACGACAGAATTCTGACTCAAGGTCTAATTCGCTCCAAAGACAACTCAGACACCACTTCAACTGAATCCCAAGACCATCTTGAAGTCTAGTTATCAGCCGTGGCAGCTCGATGTTCTTCCTGGTCGTGGCTGGAGGTAGAGCAGTGCTCGGGGATGTTCTGGACAGAGCAGTCCCCGCAAGCTAAGTAGGGCTGAACTACAGTATAGGCACAGCCCCTGTATCACATGGGAAGCTTGCTACCTTCTGAATGTGTTTAAATGTATTTCCGGAGTGCCGCAGGGCCGACCCCTTTCTGTCTAGAGCCTATCCAGATTATCTTGTTCAGGGTCCTGCCTTTAAATACTGTCCGTCCACTGACAGCCTCCAAATGTATGTCCACAGCCCAGATGTCTGCTGTAGACTCTAGACTCACCTAGCCAACGTTCGTACCTGATTTGTCCATTTGGAATTCTAATGGGCATCTCAGACCCCACGGGGGACCCCCAGATGGAGCTCTTGCTTTTTCTTCCCCAACCTTCCTGCCTCCCCAGTCTCTTCATCTCAGGGAAACAGGTGCACCATCTGACCAGTGGGTCAAACCAAAAAACTCAATGGTCAACTTTGATTTCTCCCTTGTCGTCATGCCAGCCAGTCATCCTTCACGAGATCCATTTGCTCCAAAAAGCTCTCAAATCAATCTACTTCTCCCCAGCTCCACTAACCCACCCTGGTCTGAGCCATCACCGACTCTTATTTGGATGACCACAGACTCTTGACTTCAAGCTTCTGCCCTTCCCTCTCCGGTCCACCCTCATCCCCATAGTCAGCATGAGCCTCTGTCCTGTCTCTACTCAGACCCCTGTAATGACTTCCCACTGCCCTTAGAACAAAGCACGTATTCCTCACCATGACCTGAAATGATGTCAGCATTGCCTACTTTCCCAAACTCCCTTTATCCCCCTCCCCACCACTCTTACTGGCCTCCCGTCTGTTTGGTAAAACACCAGGCCTCGGCTCCATTGTCACCTCATTTGTGGTGACCAATCTTACCCATCCAGAGGTAAGGGAATGTTATTCTAGGAGTTTCCTTGTCTAGTCCTGAATAAGCTTCTCATAGGAGCTTTGTTTCTTTGGTACCGCTTGTACATGTTTTACTTCATTCTTTTTTTTAAAGTTTATTTATTTCAGAGGGAGGTGAGGGGCAGAGAGAGAGAATCCCAAGCAGGCTCTGTGCTGTCAGCGCAGAGCCCCACGCAGGGCTTGAACTCATGAATCGTGAGATCATGATCTGAGCAGAAACCAAGAGTCAGACCCTTAACCGACTGAGCCACCCAGGCGCCCCTTATTTTACTTCATTCTTTCAAACAGTTACCAAGATTACCTACCATGTGATCCCTTCATGTTTCATGTCTGGGGAATGTATCGTGAGCCAGAGAAAGTTCTCAGTATCCTGGAGCTCACATTCAAATGGAGGAGATAGACAGTAAGTCAGATAAAAAGCAAATAGACTATCTCATGTCAGGTCAGGAACGTGATATGAAGACAACAGGGTGAGCAAATTGAGACAGGTGAAGCCAACAGCAGACAGTGGAAGAACAGGGAAGGAGGAATTACTGGAAAGAAAGCATCACAAATAAATGGGCAGTGAGTATTTTATTCAAATCGGTGTTGAAGAAATAAACTAGTTTTAAGAAAGTGAATTTTGAGCTACATCTCATGGCCTAAGTTCTGGGAGGATTAGAAGGTGAGTGTATAAATGAAACCATCAACCAGAATAACCTTCCCTTACCTCTGGATGAGTAAGAATGGCCAAGTCCAAAAGTGGGGGAAGAAACTCCATGAAATGAGTGATGGATGACACATAACTCATTATTTGGGATATCGAAAGAAAATCAGGAAATTAAGAAGTGAACAAATTGAGGGAAATACTTGGTGATAAATGAGAACCATGAAAAGGTTAATAATATGGATAGAGCACATACCTTCAACTGTAAAGTTCTCTTTTCCTTGTGTTTTAATGTTTCTCGAAATTAGAATGTTCTTCATTCTCCATGTGCGTTTAATATAGTCCTGAAAAATGTTGAATCAGTGGCATATCTTACAAGTCATAACTTCTTATCATCAAAATGCAATTTTTAAAGTTCATAAAAATTCATAGGAACATTAATGTTCCTAGGAGAAAATGCCTCATTCATTAAACAACCATTTGAGAGTTTATGATGTAGTGAGGGGGTAGGTATAGAGCGGTAAACAACAGACGGAAGTCCTTGCTTGTCAGCGCCTTCTCTAGGCCAGTCACTGCCTGGTGCCCCGTGTGTCCCATCCAGTCGATGTTTCGGCGAGAGTGAAAAGTACCTTGGCCAGTGCCGCCTGGGCATTAAGTGATCACTGCGCATTCTGCTCGGTCCGTGTGGCTCTGAACCCTGTGTGCTTCCTCAGTTTACCGTGTTCGTTGAGCTAAGTGGAGTGTTCAGTCTTGCTGACAGAGCTGTCTGTCATCCCGCGTGCCCTCCCTGCCTGTCCCCTCCTCAGCCCTGGACTGATGACTCCATCAAGGAACTGCTGGTGGAAATAGAAAGCGTGTCAGTGGGCGCCCCAGCCAGGGCCGATGTCTTTTTAGCAAAGAGTAAGGTTTTGCCTGCGCACCTGGGGGGCTCAGTGTGTTAAGTGTCCAACTTCGGCTCAGGTCATGATCTCACAGTTTGTGAATTTGAGCCCCGTGTCGGGCTCTGTGCTGACAGCTCAGACCCTGAGGCCTGCTTCGGATTCTGTGTCTCCCTCTGTTCCTTCGCGTGCTCGGTTTCTCTCTCTCAAAAATAAAGAAACATTAAAAAAAATTAAAAAGGAAAAAAAATAAAGTTTTGCCAACAAGATACCTTTAAAAAACAGTCTAATCCTACATTATTTTTGTGCCCTTATGTATGCTTTTTAAACTTGTGCTAAATAATATAGATCATTTAAATGTCAACTAACGGTTTTAGCAATAAAAAAAAATGAACAATTCGCAGCCATAGATTTTGGGAAGGACGGGAAGGAAACAGAATAAACAGCACCCTGGTCACAGAGTCTGAGAGAAACACAGTGAGATGCTCTCCTAAGCTGGAGTCTCTGGAGGCGGAACCTGTGTTGGGGAATTCTTGTGCCAGTGACTTGTTGGACGGGCTCTCTCAGGGAGAGGGGGGAGGGGGGCTCTGGGGGGAGGGAGAGAAGTTAAGCAAGGAGGTGTTCTCCACTAGAGACCAGCTTCCTCCCGATCCCGCCCGGAGCTCTGGAGTTTGAACTGTATCCCGAGCAACCCCACCCTGAGGCAGGGGACCTGATCTTTTCATACCCCTGGGTCAGCCAGCCATTGTCCCCGTGCCACCTAACTAAGCCAAAGTGGCTGGGGGCACTTTTTCCTGAGGGAGAGGCAGCTGTGAGCCATTAGTGGCTAGGAACAGGTGCACTACTTAGTAAAGGGTCTGAGCGGGCCACCCAAGAGCATCACTACAGAGATCCAAAAAAATTAATTTGGAAGATCACCAAACAAGTGATAGGTTGTGACACGTAACAGGACCCTCTGACTGCATGTGCCTGTTAAACACAGGATTTATTATCAAGGACCTTCCTGGTTTTTATTTTGCTTTAGGGTGTTCAAGTATTACATCAACTTTGCTAGAAGGGAAATTTTTTCTAAGGAAGGCATCATGGCAGGTGCATTCCACAAAGGCTAAGAAGGTTCATATGGAAAATTTTAAGGTATAATTGGGGGGGGGGGAAAGGAGAATAGGATTAGACATATAATTGGAAACAAGTATCAAAAACCTGCTCATATACCAGCCTCGTCAGAAGAATGACACTGAATTCCTACCGCAAATAGATATTTTTCTTCTAGATTTTTCTGTTTTACACATTGCAATTTTCTGATAAATAATTTTTTTGCTAACAGTGCTTTGCATAGACCGTTCAACTGTATGATGATGGACACATGTCATTATATATATGTGTGTGTGTGTATCTGACAAATATATGTGTTGTTTGTGAAAACCCCTAGAATGTACAGCCCACGAGTGAACCCTAATGGAAACTCTGGACTTTGAGTGATAACTATGCACCGTCAGATGTTCATGGCCGGTAAAAACGTGCCCCGCCAGCGCAGGATGCTGATAGTGGGGTGCTGTGCGTGCTGAGGCGGAGGGACTGCAGTGCGTTCTGCTCCATTTTTCCATGAACTTAAAACTGCTCTAAAAGATGAAGTCTGTTGTTTTGTGCTGATTTCAGCCTATTGATCGTAGTAGTAGAGGCTAGAAAGGCTGGAGGGCACTCACCTGGGTCCCCGTCAGTCTCCCACAGACATCTCCCCCTTTCAAAATCACTGTTACCGCTGGGCCCATCCTTGAGGATCTCATTATGATTGCAAGACGCCCTTGAGCAGCAAACAACAGGAAACTTTGGAAAAGTAAAGGTTTATTAGTTATAAGACCTGGAAATTGCACAGCGCACGGGGGGCACTGCAGCGAGGTAGACGCGGGCGGGGTGGAGAGTGTGCGCGCCCACGGGCCTGGGGTTCTGCTTTTATTGGGGTCAAGCGCAGAGATCCAGGGTTTCCCGGGCTTATTCTTTATTGGCAAATGTAAGACAGAAGAGCAGGAATGTAAAGCCTGGGGAAGAGAAATGACAAGTGGCCCAAATGGTCAGTTATGAAATCAACCAAGATCTCTAAAACCGAGGAGCCTTCGTGGTGGGGAAGGTGGTCTGGCTCTTTATCTCTCCCTGGGGCTGGCAATGTGTGTATTCAAGATAGTTTTCCCAGAAGTGGAAGATGTCTCTTGCAAAGAGCTGCCTGGGTGATGGAAGCTTACTGTCTGTGCTTTTTCTACATATGTTCCTGTAAGTATGGAACTACCGAGAAAGCCGACTCTCCTGCCTAACAGTTTACTGTTCCTAAAGAGCAGGTGACATCCTGGTGACATTTTGTAAAAATTTCCTCTCCACCTAGGGGCTCCTGGGTGGTTCAGTCAGTTGAGCATTGGATTTAGGCTCAGGTCATGATCTCACAGACCATGGATTTGTGCCCCACCTTGGGCTCTGCGCTGCCTGCTCAGGGCCTGGAACCTTCTTCAGATTCTGTCTCCCTTGCTTTCTGCTCCGTCCCCATTTGTGTGCATGCAATCTCTCTCTCTCTCACTCTTCTCTCTCTCAAAAATAAAGAGGTAAATACTTAAAAATAAATAAGTAATAAATAAATAAATACAAAATTCTCCCCTCCTAGACATCCGTCCATTCCCAGCATCTCTGGTGTAATCTGGCTGGCAGGAGGGAAAGTGAGTTTGGAAATGCCATGGTGACCAGGCCGCTGGTTCCTCAGAGGGTCTGTCATGGAGGCTGGGTAACATGATCAGAACATTCTGTGACCACGACTTCTTGAGCAAGCATTTTCCAAAAACAGGGTATTTGGCTTAAAGGTTTTCTTATCATATTTGTTTGCACATAGCTCAGGAACACATTCCAAGTTCAAATACAATAAGAATCAGGTAAATAGCATCCATTGAGGATACAATCTATTCCTTCAGCACCTTTGTTCACAGCATAGAGTTCGCTCTATGCAAGGAAGGATATCTCTGTAACACGCATACGGTTTTTCAGGTTACGGGTACACGCACGCATACTCCTGGGCATGCACACCCCCCCGCTTAAAGAAAAAAACCATCACCCACTCCCTACAAAGTGGCCGACTCCTTTCCAGAATGCCTGTTGCTGTCCAGAGATTCAGCTTACAAATAAAATGTAACATATTAAGGTTTTAACCCAAACTTCTTAGAATTATTTTCTGATATTAACATAAAATGCTTATTGGGTTTTTTCCTCTATGACTTTAATCCCAACGGGCAGGCATCTCCCCTCCAAGAAGGTATTTCAAACCAAAGCTAATATGGATGAAAATGAAAACTAATAACCTTTATCAAATTACAGTGAGATTTACCCTGTAAGCTGCTTAGCGTTTCTATAGAAACATAGCTGCCAAGTTTCATTCCGGAAGTGCGCTTCCTGGGAGATGGGACCACGTTTCTAATGCCGTCTGTGGGTTGTCTTTGCCCCTCCACAGGCCTTGAACCGGGGCATCGCTGCTGTCAAGGAGGATGCAGTCGAAATGCTGGCCAGCTACGGGCTGGCGTACTCACTAATGAAGTTCTTCACGGGCCCCATGAGTGACTTTAAAAACGTGGGCCTGGTGTTTGTGAACAGCAAGCGAGACAGGACCAAGGCTGTGCTGTGCATGGTGGTGGCCGGCGCCATCGCTGCTGTCTTTCACACGCTCATAGGTAAGGCTCCCGCCCGCCGTGGGTCATTTCTTGTTCCTGTTCGTCTGTTCCAGTGTATGTATTATAAGAAGTCAGTTCTTTGGCAGTCATCAAACATTTTTCATGAAAAATTTCAAGGGATGGAAGGAATGGAGTTTGCGTTCCTAGCTCAAGAAAAGAAAATGTGTTTTCTATGGGAAGCCTTTGTTTTAGTTCTTTGACCCCCAAACCCTGTGTCAGAGAGCAGGTCATTTCCATCAGTTCAACAAAATGGCCCCGTGCTTCCTGGGAGACACGCATTGCTGAGCAGACTCAATCTTTTTTTTTAATGTTTATTTATTTTTGAGAGAGAGAGAGAAATAGAGCACAAGTGGGAGAGGGGCAGAGAGAGAGGGAGACACTGAATCAGGCTCCAGGCTCTGAGCTGTCAGCACAAGGCCTGATGTGGGGCTTGAACTCAAGAACTATGAGATCATGACCTGAGCTGAAGTTGGACACTTAACCAACTGAGCCACCCAGGCGCCCCTACACAGACTCAATCTTAAACAGAAAAATAGAATGGTTGTTATGTAGGACGAATGCTTATCAGCGGTGAGAACAAATGACAGGTTGTTTTATGTATTAAAATTAACTTATTTGAGGACATTATTATTCTATCATATTCAAAGATAAGACTAAGTACTGTGGCATAAACATTCTTTCCAGGAAAGACAAGCTGTATCATACATATAGAGACTAGCGCACAATTTCACCGAGACCTTGGAAATGCACTTGCTTCAGAGCCTGAGTCCTACTTTTGCCTTCTTGGTGGTGATAAAATTCTAAGAGCATGACTTCCGAGCTCCTTGGCTTTTAAAACAGCTCAGCTTACAAGGCAGAAAAATTGAGTGGCACACGTATTGAGCCCAGTTGCATAAACCCCGTGAATAACACCTCATAAACCCATTGTGTGCCTTCAAAACAGCCCTGGCTGTATGAGAATCATGAATGTCAGTGGTGAATAAAGGGGCCAGAAGATTAACCCAAACCATTCACGCTGTATTTAGATGGCAGCTCATGTTGACTTACAGAACTATGAAAGTAAAGGGGGTGAGGCCTTTTTGGTTTTCCTTTTGAATGTAGCACAGAGTCTTGTGCTGAGAGCAGTGGGAGACAATGAGAAGGTGATGCCAAGGGCCGGATATTCAGCCAAAGTGTTGACACTGAGCGTTTAATTTGGACTCGGGGCTTCAGGGCCTGGGGTTGAGAGGAGGAAATCCTCCTCTTCCTTCAGTTCGTGCCCTGAATATTAGCTTGTGGGCTGGGCTTTGAAGAAAACTTCTGCAGCTAGACTCGACCTGGGCCATTTTCAGAGATGGCGTATGCCTTTGAAAAAATTCCATATAGGAAATGAATAGGTCTAGGGACACCTGGGTCGGCTGAGCATTCAACTCTTGATTTCTTCAGTTCAGGTCATGATCTCACAGTTCATGAGTTCAAGCCCCGCGTCAGGCTCTGTGCTGACAGTGCAGAGCCTGCTTGGGATTCTCTTTCCCTTTCTCTCTGCCCTGCTCCCGTTTCTAAAATAAAAACAAGCAAGAGAGGGAGAAATGAATAGGTCTAGATAAATTTTTGTCTAAATGGGTAAATCAGCTCCCTTTTGCTACCAGTCTTTATTTGGATTTCTGAATAACCCTAACATTCCCTGTTTTTGTCACAGTCGAATAGACTTTGGGACTAATAGCTAATTACTAGCCATCAGCAGTCATGGAAGAAAAAAGCTGAATGTTCTGTGTTATGGAAACTGTGATGAGGAACAAGTGGTCATTGACAAAAATCAGCACCGTTTTTCAAGTTAAATCTAAAATTTTTAATTTTAGCTCCGCCTGGGTGGCTCAGTCGGTTAAGCGCCCGGCTTCGTCTCAGGTCATGATCTCACGGTTCCTGGGTTCAAGCCCCGCGTCGGGCTCTGTGCTGACAGCTCAGAGCCTGGAGCCTGCTTCGGATTCTGTGTCTCCCTCTCTCCCTGACCCTCCCCTGCTCGCGCTGTCTCTCTCTATCTCTCAAAAATAAATAAAAAACATTAAAAAAATTTTTTTTTAATTTTCAATTTTAAAATTGATAAAAATCTTAACTTTGAATCAGAATTTCCACATGCCAGGTATATTTAATGATAGTTTTGATTAGACGCTTGGAATTCTGTTGGACTGACAGACTTCGACGTCTAGAAGACTCCACCAGCCCAGGATTTTGAGTCTTCTCTGTGGGAACCAGAGCCTGGCTCTAGATCTCCATTGCAGGAGCCGCGGGAGTATTTCTAGCTTTTTTGGTACTTGATCTTTGTTAGAAGCTGCCAATAAATGTCTCATTTTAGCTAAATTGTAGCCACCACTGTTGCCGTGGGCTCATGAAGATACCACTTTCTTAAATTGCAGGGCACGGGATTTGCCACCACCAAACCTTAATTTAGGCCAGTGGTCAGGGTGTAGGTGTTTTTCCACCTCCCCCCTTTTAAATAATCTGTAAAAGAGAAGAAAACTTGCTGACCATGTACTTGGGTTCTTCGGAGTCCGGTTAATTTCACCCGCATGAAGTTAGTATTGCCTGGCCTCCTAATTCATACAGATGGAGAAACCACCGCTGTGGACGCTTTCTTTCTTTGCACGTTTATTCTCAACAGCGAGCTGGAAGGCGTCTTGCGCATTCCAGCCTGGAGAGTCCGCAGAGCTCAGGGGAACAAGTTCCTGTGCTCCGACAGGGAGCGATTGAAGTAACTTCTAGAGTGGTTCCGTTTGTCCGTCTTCCCTTCTCGGCAGGCTTCTCCATTATTCGTGGGTTATAGACCAGCCCTGTACAGGTAAAAGGGTACAACTTGATAGGATTGAAACTAACAAGGGTGCTAGAAATGGACAGTTTTGGCACAGTTGGGAAATGTATCACTATGTAACAAGCCACCCCAATACTCAGTGACTCAAAACACAGCACTTAATCTTGCTCACCAGACCAGGGGCCTCCCTGCGCTCCTGCCTCTGTGGTCAGCTGAGAGTCAGGGGAGGCTCTGCTGATCTTGGTGGGTTCACTGGGGCCCATCAGCCAATAGTAGGCTGGTCCCCATGGCCGCTGACAGGACAGTGGAGCTGTCTTCCACCAGCGTGAGCTCATGTGGACAGCTGTGGCAATACCCCAGGTGAGAAGGTAGAGGCCCACAAGGCCTTTGGAGGCCAAGAATTGGAAGGGGCCACCATCACTGCCACTGTGCATGACTGGCCAAGACAAATCCCAAGCCGGCCCGTGTTCAAGGGAGTAGGGAAAATAGACCCCAGCTTTTCACCAGAGGAACTGCCAAGTCTATCGCGGATGAGACATTTAAGGAGGAGAGAAGAATCAGGGACGTTTTGCAAGCAGCCTACCCAAGTCACTTCTTTGGGAGATGATGGATTCATGCATTTCTCCAATCAACATGTAATGAACACCTACAGTGGGCTAGATCCTGGGCATTCAGATATGAATAAGGCATGTTCTTTAGAGAGAAGCAAGAGGTCATATAGTACGTTATTAGAAATTCCACTCCGCTGAGTCTTGATACCAGGGAGATAGAATTTATGTTCTTGTGTTAAGATTTCGCATTTACTCTACTAACTTTGTGCATGGGTCTATGATGTACCTCTAAGGCCTGGGCAGTGTCGGTACCTCCACGCCCGTATCTTTCAGATAAATGTTGCACAGCGCAACAGAGGCTGTGTCCTGTGTGGCTGTCCCAGCCCCCACGTAGGAACCAGCCTCTTCACAGCTGGGTTAGCTGGCGTAGTTGGTGCCTGTTGTGCACAAGTCACTCAGCCCATGTGCTGAGGTGATTTCCATAGCGGGCATGCAAGCACGCCCTTTGAAATGACTCATTAGAAGCACGGGGGTCAAGTTACCGCGCCAGGAAAAGCCTAGTAAACAGCGAACCTAGTGGCCTAATCAGTAGACCTGGGAAGACTTTTAAGCATGGGAACTTGGGAATTTGAATGAGAATAAGGGTTCTCAAATTTACCTCTTGGAAATACACAGATTGTCCTGTTACTTGATTGGGAGAAGGGCTTTCTCCTCAGTTCCCATGGGAAAATATAGGTATCTAGACTTGTTTTGATTACTATTACTATTTCGTGGCTTCTGGCAACAAGTGCTAGTAAGTCCCGGATGAGTCAGCTTGAGACGCACTGACTCTAGGAAAGGGCCCATCACGCTAGTGGACTGAGGGCGGAAGAGCCAGGGATTTGAATGGCCCTTCTGGTTTCTTCTTGTTTGGGGTGGGGTCCAAAGCTGTCTACATATGACAGGGTCAAGTCCACGACCTCCCGCTGCAGCCACCCGTGAAATCTGTTTACATCTCTTCAGAAACCTTGTTTCATTTCTCCTTTTCATGTTCTGCTCTTCATCAGGAATATGAGCTGTTCCAGAACAATCCAGGTAGGGCAGTTTATAGAAGCTGAGGGGCAGGACATGTGAAGGCGGCCAGCCTGGTAATTATGGACTCTATGCAAAGCACTTTAAACAAATTACCCCCAGCCGACAGCTCCAGCCAGAAACAGCTCAGGGGCACCGGAATGGGGCAAGGCAAGGGCGGGTGGGGGGGAGTTGGGTGAAAAACAGCTGCTGGGATTTTACATTCCCAGCTCACAGGGTGGAAACAGCAACCTTTGTAGTTACAGACTCTTCTCTGCGTCAGGGAGGAGGGGCGGAGGAGGAGAGGGAAGAAGTAGCTGAAAGAGGAGAAGTCAAAAGAAGCAGGTCCCTGGAAACCTGGAGGCTTGGAGGGGGCTGAGAAAAGCAAGGGGGCGGGAGGGGCAGAGCGCAGTGGTGCCGGCCGAGGCAGAACGCCTGGCGACTGCACAAGCCACCTAGCCGTCCCTTTGACCACTCTCCACCATCCTGCATCAAGGCACTGTTCTTGACATTTTCCTAATGTAGTCTAATAGGGGGGCGCCTGGGTGGCTCAGTGGTGGAGGGTTCAACTTCAGCTCAGGTCATGATCTCATGGTTCGTGGGTTCAAGCCCCACATCAGACTCCGTGCTGACAGCACGGAGCCTGCTTGGGATCCCCTCTCTCCCTCTCTGTCCCTCCCTTGCTCTCTCTCTCTCTCTCTCAAAAATAAATAAAAACATTTAAAAAATATATATTGATCCCTATACCCCCCAGGGCCTCCTCCCAACTCCTCAAACTCACGGGTCCCAGTGAGGAAAAGAATTCTCTCTCCCGTTTTCCTCCAGGCCGCCCGGGTGCCTTTGCCAGGGCTGTCTAACAATGCAGCCCAGACTGGGAGGCTAACACAACAGAAATGCATTGTCTCCCAGTTCACGAGGCTGCACACTCAAGCCGGCGGTATGACTGCTTCCTTCTCTCCAAGCGTCTGTGGTTTGAGGGCAACCTGGGGCTTCCTTGGCCTGCAGGGACATAACCCCCCTCTCCACCTTCACATCTGCCTGGCGTTCTCCCTGTGTGTGTCCACCTCTGGGTCCAAATTTCCCCTTTTTAGAAGGACCCAAGGATCCTGCATTGGGAGCTCTCCCGACTCCGGTGTGACCCCCTCTTACCTAATTATGTCTGCAGTGACCCTGTTGCCAATCAGGTCACATTCTGCGGTCCTGGGGAGAGGACTGCGCCTATGAATTCGAGGGGACCCTCCCCCTCTGGATCTCAGCCTCCCCCAGTTTCAGAGTCCAGTCAAGTGCACGCTTGGCATTGTCCGTGGGCTCTAACCTTTCCCAGAACGTCAGCCCATGAGCTGTTCCTAGCCAGCGGCAAGAGCATACCCATGCTCAGCCAGCTCAGCTGTCCTCACCTGCCAGGGTGGGCACGCTGCGGGGAGGGGCTGGGTCACCTCCTAGTAGGTCCCTACACAGTGGCCGAGTTCCGACCGAATGAAACAAACATGCAAAAAAACAGCAGCAACAGTGAACTCTGAGAGGAAATTTGTAAGTTTCAGCACCCCAAGTAAGTCATTCATTCCCAGGAGTACAAAACAGCTTCATCCTAGCCTTGGGTTTCCGTCTGTCTTATTGATCTAGGTCTGAGCACACCCCTCACCTGACTGCCGCAAAGTCAGGCTGGCAGGCTGCCCCCCCCACCAACACTTCTCCCCTGAGCCTTCGTGGGTCGGATCAAGCCCTCTCTAATCTGCGAGTCTAATCTGTGTGTCTTCTGATCCAAACTGGAACAGACAGCTGCCTCCTTCCCTCCTTGTCCCACCTTCCCCGGTCTTTTCTCTTCCTGCCCTGGGACACCTCCCTCTTAGATCTCTCTTCTTGCTGCCTGGTGTCTCTGCTGGCCCCACCATGCTCCACACATGACGTCTTTGCTCCTCTGGCAGCTCGCCATTTGTTTTTCACCTCTGCCCCCCCACCCCCCACCCCAGGGCTTCAACCTCTCCTCCTGCATTAGCCTTCCCCATCCCACCTTGTGCTCCGGATGTCTTAACTATCCCAGCCCCCTACCCCTTAAAATATGTGTACCTCTTCCCCCCCTGGGATTCCATTTGTGCATCTGAATATCTTTGATACCATCCCAAAGACCTGACTTACTTTGAGATTCCCGTGATTCAAGACTAATCCTGGGGCGCCCGGGTGGCTCAGTCGGTTAAGCGTCCAACTTCGGCTCAGGTCATGAACTCCCATTCGGTGAGTTTGAGCCCTGCGGCAGGCTGTGTCCTGACAGTTTGGAGCCTGGAGCCTGCTTCAGATTCTGTGTCTCCCTCTCTCTGTGCCCCTCCCCTGCTTGAACTCTGTCTCTCTCTTTCTCAAAATTAAATAAAGATTTTTTTAAAAATTTTTAAAAAGACTAATCCTGAAAAGGGATGGAGGGTTGTTTACTATCGGTTTCTTCTTCTTATCAGTTAATCTGTTTATAAGTCATCCCCCAGACTTTGAGATGAGGGGAGGGATCTTCTTATTTCCCGTAAAATGAGACTCTGTCTGCATTCCTTCTCCTTTCTGATTTCAGAGCAGCTTCTGTAGTTGTCCACTGTGTTAATGTTCATATTTTTTTAATGAAAATGGCAGGAGCACTGCTATTAAAGCACATGTAAAACACAATGAAAAACACAACAACAACTAGTATTTCCTCTATAGTCTAAACATGGATCAATGAGGTAAAAAGAGCTTACTGATTTATTTAATCTTTGCTAACAGCCCCTGTCAGAATGCCTAGCTAATACATTTGAAAGACCTTTCTCCTTCTTCCTTTATATCATTTGGCAGCTGTGAATCCATTCAGCCTGTCCTGGTTCAGTGCCCACGTGCTCCTCCCAAAAGATGAAATGGAAAGAATGGCAAGCCGTGAAAAACTCGGTTTACATTTTGTACTGAAGAGGCATGTTCACATCTGGGCATTTTCCCTTAGTTAATAATTAACCCTCTATATAAACCTTTAGCCTCCAAGCAACCCATGAACAGCCCGTCACACATCCTTTCATAGTATTAAAATAATGGAAACAACCTAAATGTGTAATAATAGGAGACTGAGCAGGTTCATGCTAAGTAAACCTGCGAAAAGGAACTCGTTGCAACCATCAGAGTGTGGAAGCGTATCATGGGAAGCTGCTCATGGTTTACAAAGGAGTGTATATATATATATATAGTATGATCTCATTTTTATGTTAAAACACACATGCGTAGCCCACACACTTGCCCACCACGCACACCCGCAAAAGAACTGGACAGCTGGAACCCAGAGCCTTAACCGTGACTCCCGCTGGGTAAAGGGATGAGACTGTAGATGATTTTTTTTTCTATTTGTTCATCTGTATTTTCTAATTTTTCTACAAAAAACACAAATGTTCCATTTAACGTTGTTTGGCATCTTCAAGATGAAAAGCTTGCAAAGGTGACTTTTTCTGACGTTGCCATGTGTCTCTTTTGGCCCCTCGCAGCTTATAGTGACTTGGGTTACTACATTATCAACAAGCTGCACCATGTGGACGAGTCCGTGGGGAACAAGACGAGAAGGGCCTTCCTGTATCTTGCTGCCTTCCCTTTTATGGATGCAATGGTGAGTAATCGTCGGCACTTCTTCAGAAATAACTATGGTGGACATAACATAAAATATATCGTTTTAGCCATTTTTGTGTATACAGTTGACGGCATGATGTATCTTCACTTTGCCGTGAATCTCTAGAGCTCCTGTCATCTCATGAAGGACTCTGTGCCCGTTAGACACTAGCTTCCCATCTCCCATCCCCTGGGCCCCTAGCACCGCTGTCCTGCCGTCTGTGTGGAAGGGACCCGTCCAGGGACTTCATCCGAGTGGAATGGGACAGCACCCTGTGTTTTTACGGCTGCCGAGTTCCTCTAACTTCGCATGTCTTCAAGGTTCACCCATGTCATAGCACATGTCAGAATGTCCTTTACAAGGACCACATCTTGTTCGTCCATCCACCCATCGGTGGACACCTGGGTTGCTATTTTGATAATCTGTGATGACCGTAACGTACAAGCACCTCTTTGAGTTTTCGGCGTTAAACCTTCTGGGTGTACAGTGAGAAGTAAAATTGCCGGATTACATAGTAATTCTGTTTTTAATTTTTGAGGGACCTTCATACTGATTTCCGTATCAGCTGTACCATTTTACAAGGTCAAGGGTTCCAGTGGGCCATTGACTTCTCACCAGCCCATCCTGTCCATTTGTTCCATTATGAGAAATGTCTGTATTTGCCACAAGCTCTGGCAGGAGGCCAGAGAGCCTATTTGAAAATTTGACTTAAATGTGAAGTTCTTTTCTGGTATATTCAGGATGAAGGGATCAGGACAGCTTTCTGATTAACTTACCATTTGTGTGGTTTAAGCACCCAAATCTTTAGAATAAGAATCTCTTGAATATATCGATAGGATTTCATTACCTGAATAAAACCAGCTTTACGACATTACTAAGGGCAGCTCACTTCCATAGGTTAAATCCTTTGTCACGACGCTAAAGAATTCTCAGAGAATGCTTTTTTCCCCCTGTTCCTCTGTGTTATAGGTATAAAAGACACTTGGCAAAAAAAAAAAAAAAAAAAAAAAAAAATCCAATAATGTCCAATGCTAGAAAATAACCCCCTTCTTTGGGCTCCATTTTAAGTTACTTTTAGGAGAAAACTTAAAAATATGTTCATATGGGGGCGCCTGGGTGGCTCAGAGATTTGAGCATCCCATTCTTGATTTTAGCTCAGGTCATGATGCCGAGGTCGTGGGATCAAGCCCCACCTCAGTCTCCGTGCTCAGCACATGGAGCCTGCTTGGGATTCTCTTTCTCTCTCTGAAATGATAAATGATATATATATATATGTTAGTCTACAATTTTTCACCGCCCGACACCCCAAGTTTTATGTACTGTAGACGCATGGGTTGAGTGGACGTCTGCCTTGAGGTGAGGCCACAGCACCACATCCTTGGCAGGGAGACACAAGGGAGGATGCACGTGGCCGTTCTTCTCGGATGTTATCAGGGTGTTAAACCACCTCACTGAGTCGCTGGCCGCTTTGCACCAGCTGGCACGGTCACCTCAAATACTAAACTCCTGGTTCTGACACAAAGGCTCTGATTCCCGATCAGTGTGACATCAGTTTAAGTGGGAGGATCTGGCCATTGGAGCACTGGCACCTGGATTTTCTTTTTCTCACTTGTTCCAAGTAAGAAATTTACTCTGTATTTACTCCGGTAGTTGACACATAGTCAAAAAAAAAAAAAAAAAAGAAAGAAAGAAAGAAGGCAAAGGGGCTGGATTTCCTAGAACCAGATTCCCCACGGTGCCCACGCAGGCCTATGGGGGTACGACAGTGCTTTCAGTCAGAGAACTGAATGGAGTGACCTTTGTCACATCCGAAACGAGTAAAAGCCCAGCTTCCCAGACAGAATCTGTGATGTTGCTCTAATGCCCACCCCCATCTGTAAGGGGACTCTGTAAACACATAGAAGAATTACGGTTATACAGTCAATTCAGGGACTCGGGACTAAAAGTGAATCAGACTCCTACATGCCCCATGTTCCATTTTCCTTCAGCTGTATTTATTTGCAGTGAGAGAGTTTCTAAAACTCAGTATGACACCCAAACATTGGTGATCAACACCCTTTACTTCTATGTTCCATTTATCAGCTGCCCCAAAGACCCAGCAGTAGGAGACTGCTAATAAACAAAACAGTGAGCACTTCTGAAGGGTCAGAAGCTCCTCCCCCTGCACACCCATACCTGCCCCACGGCCCCGGCATATTGGTTGGAGAGATAATATTTGAAAGCCACAAAATTTATCATTCAGATGGCTTTGGTCAACAGAGATAGCCCACAAGCCTCTATTTGCAAACGTTATCGACAGTTTGCATTTCTTTCCACGTCTGGCACCTTGGGACCTGTGAGCTGTGGAAGGAGGCGACGCAGCAGCTGCCCTGTGCAGCCCTGACACAGACCTGGGGGAACAAATCGAATTTGTCTGATTGCGTTTAGTTCACATGAAACGTTATTTCTATGTCAGTCTGCATCGGCCTTTACAGGTTAGGGGGATGATCTTTAAACAGATCCCATCTTGAACTCCCGGCCTCCAAGCTCCCCGTTCCCTGGGCTTTCCATCCTCTTCCCCCTCAGAGGACCTTCCTCGAAATTGCGCTCACAGGCAGTGTCAGATCAGATCCTGCCCCGACTTGAAGAGGAGGAAGAGGTAGAGCCCTCATCAGCTGACGAGAACCCGTAATGACTGTAATAACTCAGAACCACCCTGGGGCCCTCATTATAACATGCTTCGCGCAAGGAGAATGCTTCTGCCTTGACATTCCCACCGCCCCAGAGAGAGAGAGAGAGAGAGAGAGAGAGAGAGAGAGAGACGGTGTTTCCTCCGTTCCTGGTATCCACCCAGCTTTCCTGCCCGGCACATGGACCTAATGAGTGCACTGACCTGCGTATAATCGGTCCTAAATAAATACTGTACCGTCACGGATTCCACTTAAAAAAAATATTATGTGCATCTAGCCCCCAGGTCAAGTTACAGTCATGTGACCAACTGAAGATTTGTCCTGTGCTCCTAAGGTTTTGGGGGGTATGAAGTCTATTTCAGGAAGGCCCAGGAAGTCCTACCAACCAGAAGTAATGCAATGCTAACGGCGTCTCTCATGCCCCGTGCTTGTCTTCCCGGCAGGCATGGACCCATGCTGGCATTCTCCTGAAACACAAATACAGTTTCCTGGTGGGATGTGCCTCAATCTCAGATGTCATAGCTCAGGTAAGTGTGGTCTGTGTGTCACTCAGCGCCACTCAGAGGCTCTCCCTGGCGAGTCCCAGAACCCGCTATGCCTCACTTACGTTCGTTTGTTCACTCTCCCGAGCGTTCTCCGTTCTATCAAATGTGGACTTCCGCAAAGATTGGTCAAACTAGTAAGAAATCGAAACCACTTGCAATAGAACTATGTGTAATCCTGCTGGCCGGAGGGGGGTAGGCATTTAAATTCAGTGGCAGAGGTTGGCGCTTCAGTTCTGCAGAGCCTGCAAGTGGCATGGCTGCCAAACCCCAGCTCGCGCGTGCCTGGCGGTCAGAGGGTCGCTGGGTACTCGGCTGGGCGCACACTTGGCCCTCGGTGTGGCCCCACAGTAGAGGGTCCGTCCCTGGGGTCCAGAGGGAGCTCTTAGGAATTGCTTTTTCGCCACCCCCACTGCCATTCACACGTCATAGGGGAAGGCGGGGGATAGTTGGGGAGAGGAAGGGAGGCAAATCATGGGAGACTTTTGAATACTGAAAACAGACTGAGGGCTGACGGGGGTGATGGGCATGGAGGAGGGCACGTGTGGGGATGAGCACTGGGGGTTTTGTGGAAACCAATTTGATAATAAATTATTAAAAAATGGAGGAAAAAAAAGAAAAATTTTAGAAAATAAATAAATAAAAAGAGCCAGGCCGTTGGACCCGTCCGTGCTGCACTTCCAGTTGAGTACAGGTCCCTGGGGTCTGGTGCCAACCCTGATTTTCCATTTTCCTTCCTTTCCTGTGCCACCAGGGATACTACCCGAAACACTTCAGCAGAAAATTAGGTGTAATTCCTATAATATGTAAATTAGGTCTAGTCCCTCCAGTCCGGGGTTTGGGAGAACCAGGTCTTCACAGAGGAGGGGGATGGGCTGATTTCCTTAAGCTCTTTTCCCAATTCCAGTGCCATTCTGGGAACGTTTCTAGGCATTTCTGCCTGATTTCTTCCCTTTGTACATGCTAGTCTTTAGCCACCTTTGTGAGATAATCTACTGTCGGACTCTTAGCACCTCCCTGAAGACCAACAATTCCATTTCCAGATTAATTGCATTTACCCCATGGATCACTATTAAAAGTAATTTAAGTTATTCCTATTAACACTGTGTTTGCACGCGCATGTGCACCCCTGAACACTGGCTCACGTCACTCCTCGATGGGTCTTTGTTCATTTTCTTTGTGAGCTATCAGACGCTTCTGTCCTGAGCTTACTTTTAATTCGTCCTCTGAGACACGAACTGAACTCCCTATTCACTCTAATCACTTAATTTGAAAGAAAGGAAACCCTTCTCATGAGCAGCACGGCGGCAGCAACTCCCTGAGTATTTAGAGATGCGTGTTTTCTTAAGGACAAACAAACAAACAGAAAAGCTGGACTCTGCCTACGATAAATATAGTAGGCCGCTAAGGGTGGAAGAGAACAGCATATCCCTGAAAAATGCTTTCCTGGTCCGCCCACGGCCGGTTTCCTTCTCCGTCTGAAACCTGGTCGGGGCCGGTGCCTGCTGGGAGGCAGATTCAGAATAAACAGATCTGGTTCCTAAGAGAGATGGGAGCTGGATTCCTGGGGAAGCAGTTATTTTAAACCTTGTAGTTTAAAAGCCTGGGGGAATAAATGCCGTTTTTATTTTCTAGTCTTTTAGGACCCCTGCCCCGCACCCCCCGCCCTGCACTCTTATTCCTTGAAAGCATTTGTTAATTACCGAATTTTGCGATGGTGAACAGATCTTAGACAAAGTCCTTTGAAAAATCACTTTAGCTTATAGAGAAAGCGAGCCATTGCCAACGGTAAAATGACAACAGTTTGTAATGTCTTGAATTTCAGTGGTAACTCCTATTTTTAAAAATTTGACGAGCTAATTGGTGTCTCGTTGTAGTACAGGAAAGCTCTTGGTCTGGTTCATGCAGGCAGTGATTTTCTGTGCCACCTTTACTGTCAGTGGTGCTATTATGTTCTAACAATCGCCGAGGGGGTTATGAAAAATATTGCCATCTCTGTTATATTTCACAGTCACCTGGTCAGCATTTGCTCAGTATCAAAATGAGAATTCTCCTGCGGTCGTTGGCCCTTCCTGGGACCTCCTGGTCTAGCCCTTGCCTTCTGAAGTTGGCTGAGGGCCCCCGGGTGGGGTGCCAAGATCCCAGCTCAGTAATGATGCTGCCCTACTGTAGATCCCCTGCCTCCTGCCTTTTCATGGCAGCCTTCTAGCAGGTTCGCACCCCTGAACCACCCTGTGTTGCACCTGCCACCACCTGTAGAAAGTTCCACAGCAGATGGGACACCTGGGGGGTTCAGTCAGTTAGTGTCCGACTTCGGCTCAGGTCATGATCTCATGTTTCGTGGCTTCAAGCCCCGCATCGGGTTCTGTGCTGACAGCTCAGAGCTTGGAGCCTGCTTCAGATTCTGTGTCTCTTTCTCTCTCTGCCCCTCCCCCACTCTCTCTCGCTCTCTCTCGCTCTTGCTCTCGCTCTCAAAAATAGATAAACGTTAAAAAAATAAAAATAAGAAATAAAAGAAAGTTCCATGGTGGGACCGACTGATCAGACCAGGAACCCCTAGTTTCATCACTCACCTCAGCGACTAAGTCACGTAACTAAGTAACTAGGTAACTAAGTCAGAGTCTCCTGACCCTCCTCACTCTTCCCTGTAGACAAGCTTCCTCCCCACTTATCTGAGAACGGAAGCAACCAAATTCTTCAACTCCTGGCCACCCAACCTACAAGCCTGTGGTCACACCCTGCATCACTCCATTTCAGACCAGGTCCCTTCTCCATGGTCCAGCACCACCTCGGCCACCCGGGCCTTGGGTTCTGTGCTTTCTCAAGAACTTTATTCAGTTTATCAGTGACCCATTCTCTCTCCCCTGAGTCATTTCTCCTAACGTGTAACATTTTAACACAAGAACAATAGGAAGAGTTTTCTGGCTCCCGTGTACGGCTCTAGCTCCAATCCCCTCTCTCTGTTACGTCAGAGCCAGACTCTTTGGAAGAGTGGTTTTCACCCGCTGTCTCCATTTCTTTGGTTTTTACTTCTCTTTTATTCTTTTACTGACTCCAGGTGGACTTCCACCCCATCAGTCCAACCCAAATAGCTCTTGCTAATAACCTTCATGTCACCTAACCCAGTGGACATTCTCAGAAGTCTCTTCACTCTGTTGACTGCGCCTTCCTGCACAAAACATTCCTTCCCACGGGTACCCAGCACCGCGGTCCTGGCCTCCTCCTCCTGACGGCCACCTCCTCTGCTGCTGTGAGCGCGTGGACCTTTCTCGGGACCTTTCTCTCTCCTCGCTCTGTCTTCTGTTCTGTTGGAGAAAACTCTAATTCATGTTCATTTGTTCCCAAATATCTGTCGCCAGGCCCTCTCCTCTGAGTTCCAGATGTTGTATCCAAATTTTTTCTTTTTACTGTTTTTATGTATTTTGGAGAGAGAGAGAGAGACAGCATGAGCAGGAGAGGGTCAGAGAGAGAGGGAGACAGAGAATCTGAAGACGGGCTCTGGGCTCTGAGCTAGCGGTCAGCACAGAGCCTGACGCGGGGCTCGAACCCACGAACCGTGAGATCATGACCTGAGCTGAAGCCGGACGCTTAACCGACTGAGCCACCCAGGCGCCCCTCCAGATGTTGTATCTAAACGTCCCTGTGATTGCTCCACTCGGCTCCTTCAAAGCCACCCCAAGCTTGAATTCATCTCTTCTCTATCAGAGGTGCCAGTTTTATGCAAATCAGTGGCACTGTCATGGGTCAGAAACCCTGGGAATGGTCCTACAAGCACCCTGCTCACCATCAAGCCTTTTTTATTTTAATCCTAGAATTTCTTTAATTTAAAAAAAAAAGTTTATTTATTTTGAGAGAGAACACGAGCAGGGGAGGGGCAGAGAGAGAATCCCAAGCAGGCTCCACATGGTCAGTGAAGAGCCCAACACGGGACTTGAACCCACGAACTGTGAGATCACGACCTGAGCTGAGATCAAGGGTCAGACACTTAACCAACTGAGCAGGTGCCCCCATCATAGATCTTTCTTTTATCTGCCCTCCTCTCCCCACCTCTGCCGCCCTCTCCCAGGTCCGAAGGACCTCCCCTCTCACCAGGACGTCTCCTCTCTTGCCTTTGCCTCTGCCCTCATGCTCCTCCTTCCTTCCCCCTGTAGCCCCTGTGATCTGTTCTTTTCTAAATTCTGGTCACCTCGTCCCCTGCTTAGAAGCCGCTCCTGATGGGGTCACCTGCGTGGATCAGAGTTAAGCCTCCAGCTCTTGATTTCAGCTCAGGTCATGGGATTGAGCCCTGTGTCAGGCTCCATGCTGAGTAAGAAGCCTGCTTGGGATTCTCTCTCTCTCTCTCTCTCTCTCTCTCTCTCTCTCTCTTTCTCACACACACACACACACACACACACACACACACACACACATACACACACAATAAATAAATAAACATTTTTTTTAAAACTTTAAAAAATTGCTTCCTGGTGTTCTTGAGATAAAAAACTCAAAATCCTGGTCATGGCCGACAAGGTACTGAAGACCCTTGGCCTCGCTGCCTCTCCAGCCTGGCAGTCTCCTCTTGTCCCTTGCTTTCTGCACTCCAGCGGCGGGTACTGTGCTCAGGGCCTCGGTAGGGCAGAGCCCCCTTCTCTGCCTCAGTTCTCCCCACCTGCCACGGACGCCTACCATTCCTGGCTACCTCTCGCAGAGACTGCCGGTCTCGGCTCAGAGAGCACCCCAACCAGACGCCCTCCCTCCCTGCAGCCCGACGGTCCTGGCTAAGCCACCCTTCCCTCGCCGTGTCGGGGGTGCTCCCCACACCGCCTTCCGCCCATGTTCCTGCTTCTCCAGGACAGACTGGGGACTATCTCATCGATCGCTGAATCCCGGCACCCAGTTCAGGCCAGCCCAGAGCAGGCTCTCGCTGGGAAAATCCTCACCGCTGAGGCACTGGGTTCACCCTCAGAAAATAATCCAGTGTTTTTGATGGCCGTATCAGATTCAAAATCATAATTCTGAACTTAAATGCAGAGGTCCTGTGTTTTTATTTTATTTTATTTTATTTTATTTTGAGAGAGAGAGTGCGCACAAGGGAGGGGCAGAGAGAGAGGGAGAGGGAATCCCAAGCAAGTTCCCAGTTGCCAGTGCAGAGCCCAGTGCGGGGCTTGAACTCATGAACTGTGAGATCATGACCTGAGCCGAAATCAGAAGTCAGACACAACTGAGTGAGCCACCTGGGCGCCCCGGCCCTGTGTTATTTTAAATCGGCAAACAGTACAGTCCGCAGTGATGGTGTCAGCTCTGTGACAGGGGCTGGGCCACATGGCCTCGAGCTATCAAACGTGCAGGGAGGCTGTGAAAGCCACTGGCCCCCTGCGTCCCACCTTCCCTGGGTCCCCAGTAGCCTGCCCCAACTCGCTGGCTGTTTTCCTGTTGTCGCCACACTTCCTCTTTTGCCCACGTCCCTCTTTTTCCTTCACGTCCACATCCTCCTCCACGGCTCTGCTCAGCAGGCCTCCATCTAGCATGGCCATCCTGACGGCCCTGGGGGGTCTTCCTGGACTTGGCAGCGGGCGATTTGGTCCTTGTGTGTTCATTTCTCAGACAACAAGTTTCCAGTCTCTACACACGGTCATCTGGGTTTATTCACACTTTACGCACATCCCGGTGTGTTTGCATGGTGGCCCCTCAGAGGCATCTGATGCATTAGAGACATCACGGCGCATCCTGGCCCCGTCACAAGGCCCCAGTCTTCTGTTCCAGACACAGTGCGTCCTGAGCTAGGCTTCCCCAGCTGGCGTTCACGTTTTCAGCTGACACTTCATAGTTGTTCCACTTGGAAGGAACAGGCACGGGGCCAGCTCCGGGCATCTTGACTTCTATCACTGGGCTCTGCTGTATCCTCAGAGAGTGAGAGAGTGAGTGTGAGCATGGTCTGACTTGTGTCCATTCACACCGTCCGTGCTGTGGGCAGCCTGGTGTGTCCACGTGGCCAGGCAGTACCTCTGTCTTCTGCGTCCCCTGAGGCTCCCAGTCGCAATCAGCCTGGTACTGGGTTTGAGAATGACAGCCGGGCACGAGATTCACCGATGCTATAAACAGACCACCTCTAGCATCTGATACTTTCACTGCATTCAGAAGTGTCTCTGTGTTACCCTGCTTTTCCGTGTGTGTTCCCTACAGCACTTGAACCCACTCATCCAGTTAATCACGCTCAGTCCCCAGCTTCCTTTTAACTGATTTCTTGGCACTGAAGGGATCCGGATAAGGCTCCTCTGGTCTGGATCGCTCAGCAGCGGTATATTTTGCACGCCTATTGTTGCCCAGAGATTTGGCCATTAAAGACGCTGTGGCTCCGGGAGGCCTGGCTGGCTCAGTCAGTAGAGCACGTATGTGACTCTTGATCTCAGGGTTGTAAGTTTGAGCCCCACATTAGGTATAGAGATTGCTTAAAAATAATATCTTTGAAAAAAAAAAAGTCAAGCGGCGCCTAGGTGGCTCAGTTGGTTAAGTGTCCAACTTTGGTTCAATTCATGACCTCATGGTTCGTGGGTTCGAGCCCCACATTGGGCGCTGTGCTGACAGCTCAGAGCTTGGAACCTGCTTCAGATTCTGTGTCTCCCTCTCTCTCTGTCCCTCCTCCACATGTGTTTTTTTTCTCTCTCTCAAAAATAAATAAATAAAGATTTTGTAAAAAAAAAAGTCAGTGTAGCTCAGGAATCGTTCCCCTCCCCCATTACTTTATTTTTGCACTCAGTATGCTCCGTGCTCTTCTGAATGTGTGAATCCCCAGACAGCTCTGGACAGAGATTAGGCTGCTTGTCTGAGTTTTGCAGACAGGAAGGTTACACACATTGTTAAATTTGTTGTGGAGACAGTGCTGTCAGTAGAGATCAATACTTTATTACTTTTTCAACCTCTCGTGACTATTTTTTGACTTCTTCCACTTCTATAAGTTAGTATTTTAGATTTTAATTTTGCTTGTTTAACAATAATTAACATTGGCGCCTTTTGTAGCATTTTTAGTGAATTGCGTCTTATAAACGTTAATATGTATTTTCTGTACGTATCGCTGGTCACCACTACTCTTGCCTTGTGGACCTAGTAGGGCTCCCGTACGGATTACACGTACGTGTCGGGATCCAGTCTCAAGAGGGCAAACCTCGACCACACCCTTTGGGGAACTAGGAGCCCAAAGTTTCTAGATATATTTTAGCGATAACCTTAAGCAGACATTCCGTTGCCTTCAAAGAATCTTCGTGGGGAATGTAGCAAACGGCCGGCCCCTGGCCCTGTGTTCTAGGAGAGCAGCATTGAGCCCCAGCCCGAGTTTCTGTTCGCCCCTCAGGGCCTGTCACATCGGGGTGCAGGAGGTGGGACTGTCTTCTCCCCTCTGACTGTTGTTTTCTCATCTCTCAGGTCGTATTTGTAGCCATTTTGCTTCACAGCCATCTGGAATGCAGAGAGCCTCTGCTCATCCCCATCCTGTCCTTGTACATGGGCGCCCTCGTGCGCTGCACCACCCTGTGCCTGGGCTACTACAAGAACATCCACGACATCATCCCCGACAGGAGCGGGCCGGAGCTGGGGGTACGTCCTTAGAGCTCGCTGATGGCCCGTCGAGGGCCGCCCCTGCCCTCTGTGAATCGGGGGTGTCCGTACGATAAGCCCGTGCTCTACGATGTCAAGTGCTAGGTCGTGTCCGCAGGGGAGACGGTTGGAGGATGAATGGCCCCTGGAGATAGACGAGGTCTTAGAGGTCACTGTGCAGCCTCGCTATTTGCATATCGGGGAGACTGAGGCACAGTGAGTCCGGTCAGAGCTGAGTACGTTTAGCAATTTTGGGTCTTCTTACCCTCTATTGTCAAAAGCCAGTCATTCCATCTATTAATCAACAAGTATTTTAGGACCCACTGTACCTTTAAACTCATCTTTGGGTTATTTTTCATTTCACAGCAGGGCCCTGGGCTTTTGTTTATACTTTCTGTACTGGCCAAACACAGTTGTGCATTCTGGTACCTTCTGTGGGATGAGCAGAGCATGTAGGTACCATGGGGCGGCACAGAAACACTGTAAAGAGGGTCTCTATCCTCAAGCAAGTGTGTTACACCTCACTCGGGAGAGGAGGCCAACACAGAAGCAACACTTGGACATGAACCCAGCACAGCACGTAGGCCTGCAGACGGAGCACAAGGCCCCTGAAGCTGAGAGAAAGGAGATGGTGAGAAGGTCTGAGAAGCCCCGGATGGAGGCAGAGCTTGGCCTGCGCCTCTCAGGTTGAGTCAGATAGAAGCAGGGTATCATCTTACGCCAGCGGCCCAAGCACTTTTTCATCACAAGTGGAAACAGTATCTGATTTCCTTATATGCTCCTCTGTTCTACCTTCGGTATCAGGCATCACTGGGCTGCGTTTCCATCCAACTGTAGGAAGATATGCTTGATTCTACAGAGCCCGGAATAAGCCACTGACCCCGCCTTTGACCATAGGTTACCCTTGTCATGTCAGAACAGTCATTACATTGACCGCTTACCTCCTTCTGAGAGCACGCCGTCAATAAAATCTGATCTAGTTGTTTCCATCATTAGGACAACCGCATCAAATTGGTCTTAATGGTAACAATCCATCTTGTAACACCGAGACACCAGCAAAGGGAAACCAAAGCGACTGACATGTTGCATGACGTAACCCACCTCTGAAGAATCAAAACCGAGGTTAAATCATAAAAGCCCGGCTTTAAAGACTGCATGCATCTTTGCTTTGTGGACTTCTTAATAAATCCCATTTTCCTGACCATGTTGTTATTTCTATGCTTTTGAGCATTTACATACTGCTATTAGAGCTTTAAGAATAAGAATCTTTGTAGTCGATTTGTACAGCACCCAAATAACTAGGCACATTTGTGACCCGATGGGTTACAAAATAAATTACAGTAATTTTTGACTTCTGAGAGTTACCTCTTACAGACATGGCTTCTAGCCAGTCCGTTTGACGACTTAAACAAAAACTAATCTCCAGCCTGGTCCTCCAAACCTGGAAGCGGGTTCTGCCTGGGTTTAGAGTTCCCTCTTTGGAAAACAGTGATTTGGATCCATCAGACTTAACTGTGTGTTTTGATTTCACAGTAGCTTGCTGGCTGTCTGAGTTAATTTCTAATAAGACTGTACATTTTGTTTTAATTCAGATCGGCTTGGCTACAAAGGCTTTTCCTTATGTCATTTTTTTAAGTACAATTAACTGACATATTACTGGCATCAGAAGGAAAAGCTTTGGCTCTGGACTGTTTTTTCTGCTCTGCTCCAACAGCTTAGTGACCCTGTCTCTCCATTTCTCAACGCAGGGGGACGCGACGGTGAGGAAGATGCTGAGCTTCTGGTGGCCCCTGGCTCTCATCTTAGCTACACAGAGAATCAGTAGGCCGATTGTCAACCTCTTTGTTTCCCGGGACCTTGGTGGCAGTTCTGCAGCGACAGAGGTAGGGCAGTTTCTGGGGATGTGGGGAGGGAGGGCCTCGTAGTCACCTGGTGAAGAATGGCGGCCGGAAGGTGGATGCAAGCTGGTTTCTGATCCCTGTTGAGAGCTTAAGTAATCCTGTGACATTATATGATGCGACACATTCACACTCAGAAGCCATGAGGGTCTTATAATCATATCATTGTTTCCTTTTGTGCGTATGGAAGCAGACAGCTCCTTCATTGTTCTCATTGGCCATTTGCAAAAACAGAGGCAGGGACACAAAACCAGCAAGAAGCTGGGTTGGCATTAGAATCCAGATTTTCTGACTCCCGCCCAATGGCCTTTCCATTTTTCCACGGAGTCGGCATGACGCTGCTTCACGGTAGTCGCCAGAGAGCAGAGACCATGCCAGGCCCCAGCGGGAGTGAAGATGCCCACACTGAGGGCCAGTGCCTCTGTCGTGACCCGGGCCACTCTTGCCTCTTCCTGCTCCACCTTCCTGCACACGCGGCCCTCCCATCCCGGCCCTGCGTGTGCTCTGCCCTCCCCCAGATGAAGATCTCCGTTACCTACTCACTCACAACTCAGGAAATTTATCTGGAAACTGGCAGCTGCTCCCCCAAAAATTGTTGAATCATTTTTTCCACCTTTCAAGGATGGGATGAATAAATAGTTCCTTCGCTTGTTACCTCCTCTGCCACCTTCTGGAGGATCAACTCTGTCTCTGGAAGTGCTGGTCCTTCGGGAAGGCTGGCGGCTGCCCCCGAGGGCCCTCTGCTTTTACACGTTGCCCTTGACTGTGCCGTCAGCAGGTCTCCAGCTCAGGGTCTCCTGCCCGTTTCCATGTCCTGGGAAGCAGCTCATGTTGGCTTAGAAAGAGAGGCACATAAATCCCAAGCAGGACACCTTCTCCTGCCTCAGTTTGTTCCTGGGTTTTGTGTTTGGGTCATGAAGGTCATCTTGGGTGACTCCGATCACCCAGCAGTTTTTTCAGTTAAGTACTACAGTGTAGGTGGCACAGAAATAAAAAGTAGATGAGCCCCATCACCTCTGGGCCAGAACTCCATCTTCCCCTTTAAAAAAAAATAAAATAAGGCAGCTGATGTATTGGAACCATTTCTCAAGTGACCTACATGACCTGGCGGCACCGAAGGTACATGACCCACACTGACTGACCATCTACTATGGGTTGGTCATTTTATACACATTTCGTTGACTCCCAAGGGCCCTGTGTGATGGAGACTGTTATTCCCGTGGCTCTGCTGGAGGAACAGAAAAGGGGGGTCTGAGAGGGTCCATGCTTCACACAGCTGGCAGGTGACCAAGTGGAGGCTTGACTTGGGTCTACCACTCTCCCCTCACAGCAGTTTCTTCACCCAGTTGGGGACTCACTTCATGCCCCAGGCATCACGGTCATGTTCATGAAGGTAGATGAAGGCTGTACTTCTCTTTCACTAGCCAGCAGGAGCTGAACTCTGCCAACATGTGGGGTTCGAGGCTTTGTTTTCATACCCCTTCATTTTCCTTCACATAAGAGGAGAAAGTCTCATTTCCATGGAAGGACATGTTTGGTTTCCTGTTAGGAATATTTATCAGTTTTCTGAATAGTTTTCTGAAAAGATTTGAAGTGAGTTGAGTTGGAAGGAGAGAGCTGTAGAACCATCAAGCGCATTCCGCCAGCCACCCGTAAGAACAAGATGGAGGCGTAGAGGTAGACCCCGAGCAAAGACCATCCAGAGAGCGGAGCGGGCTCCAGATCGCATGTTGAGACTCCAGACTTGAGCTAGGTGGGAATGTTCCATTCGGCTCAATGGAGAGAGCAAAGATTCTTGGTCTGGGTTCAAATTGTGGCTTCTCGAGCCAACAACCCAGAGCTGTTTGTCTTTGGGTTCGTGTCAAGAAGGTGATCCTCCTGGTCTCCATGCACTGCCTGGTCCACTCCCATCTATGGTCACAGTGGACCACCTACCCCTTCCCCACTTCCCCCCGGAGCCATCCTGCGGCTGGCCAGTGCTTGTCACCCAGCGTGGAGTGATCTGTCTGTGGTGGCCACACCAGAGATGGGTCACTCTGCCAGGTGGCAAACAGCAGCTACTGGAAATGCTCCTGGGGACGCGGACACTAACCCTGCTGGCTTTTCCTCTTGTAGGCAGTGGCAATTTTGACAGCCACCTACCCTGTGGGTCACATGCCATATGGCTGGCTGACGGAAATCCGTGCTGTCTACCCTGCTTTTGACAAGGTGAGAACCTGTGCGGCGTGATGTCTGAGACACGCTCTTTAAGACTAGCTTCTGATAGACAAGCGTCTCCGATGGGGAGCACTTTGATACTTCCCCGCCTCACCTCCCTCTGTAAGGTTCAGGTGGTATTGGGGGTGTCAAACGTGAACTGTAGAATAGTTCCCTCAGAAAGTAACGGAGACTACTGAGCTTGTCTGGATGCCGATTCTCTAATGCCCTCCAAGCTACATTCACGTTTAGGTTACTCCTATTGAGAAATCATTAATATCTTTTGCAAAGGGAAAATAGACTCTCAAAAAAATTTAATACATTGGATTTTGCTTCTGTGGTTTGTTTTTTATTTACTTTTTTACTTTTAATGTTTTTTTACTTTTATTTATTTTTGAGAGACAAGCTGAGACAGAGCGTGAGTGGGGGAGGGGCAGAGAGAGAAAGAGACACAGAATCTGAAACAGGCTCCAGACTCTGAGCAAGAGTTCAACACAGAGCCCGATGCGGGGCTCGAACCCACAAACTGTGAGATCATGGCCTGAGCTGAAGTCAGACCCTTAACGGACTGAGCCACCCAGGTACCCCGACTGTGGTTTGTTTTGTAAGTAAAACTGATTCTTCACTGACCTCAGAGCAGATGTGAAGGCACAACAGGATGGCGAGCTTGAGCTCCTAGGCTTACGGCCCTCTCTCGGCGTGTTGGGAAGAGGCACGCTGAAGCCGTCCACACGGCTGACCCAAGTCCAGGTTGGTTTGGACGCAGCCCTGTTCGTCCCGCTGAAAGCCTCTGTTAACAGCAGCTCTGCCCTCTTGCAGCTGCAGCCACGCCCTCGGAACCCACATAGCCCTTCAGACTTGTAGCCCGTGGACCCAACATTAGATTCAGGTCTATTTCCTTAAAACTTAACTATTTGAACCTGTAGACTTTTATAGCAAACCATAGCCCCCGAAAGATAGTATATAATGTGTTAAAATGAAAAATGGGAACAGAAGCGCACAGCCTGCCACCAGTACTTTTAGTAGCAGCTGTTTTGACTCAAGTTTTCTCTAGGACGAGCCCAGAGCCATTATCTGACCCCAGCAAGAGTCCTGGGATGTGAGGAGAGGAGGCCTCTTCGCCAGGGGCCCCAGTGGATCAGCTCTGGCCACACGGGGCAGTTTGGGCTCTGACTGGCTAGGCTGGCCCCCCTCCTCCCCTCACCCCACCCCCCGCTCCCAGACTCACAAGGGCATCGGAAATCCTGGGAGGCCATACAGGCAGGGCCCGGCCATAGGCTGTGAGCTTAGCTCTTTCTTTCACATAGCCTCCAGCTTCTCAAATGTTGAGCTGTCTGTGGGCTTCTGGAAAGGAGCAAGCCCTGTGGAGTGGAGCCCCAGAGGTTTCCTGTCCAGCTTGCATGCCTGCCCCAGGGCACTCTCCCCGACCCCCAGGCATCTCTGGGTAGGCACGAGGCAGGCGTGGAGGCTCAAGTCTGGAAAGATGGCATCCATGTGGCTCCACCTCCTTGTCGTGGTCTACCAGCCAACTTGTGCAAACACACACACACGCACACACGCACTCACGCACCTCTGTCACACATCCCCCCATCCCTGGTATCCTTCCACACTGCACAGCCCCCACGCTGTCACCAGCCTCTGTTCCCAGCCCACTCACCTGGGAACTGCAGCTCACCTCAGGGGTCCCACCATGCAGCGGAACGTGAGACAGGGCGGAGGTGCTGCCCAGAGCTCCTCACTGGGTGCAGAGCCTCCCCAGCAGACTGTTATTTGACCCACTCCCTGTCTCACACATCAGCATCTTGCAACATCAGGAAGCAGAGTTTCCCCTAAAAAATGCTCCGAGAGCAAACTTGAGGAGCATGAGTGGCTCACGGGAGATGTTTCTCCTTATAATCCGGTTTAATCCAATCTATTGATAGAGATCGTCATTTTCATTTTAAGGACGTGCATACAGAAGTAAAACCTAGGAGACCCTGGGTGGCTCAGTCCGTTAAGCATCCGACTCTTTGTTTTGGCTCAGGTCATGACCTCACAGTTTCTTGACTTCAAGCCCCTGTGTCAGGCTCTGTGCTGACAATAAGGAGCCTGCTTGGGATTCTCTCTCTCTTTCTCTTTCTCTCTCTGCCCCTTCCCCACTTGTGCCGTCTCTGTCTCTCTCAAAATAAATAAATAAACTTAAAAAAAACCAAGAACTTTTAAAAAATAAGTAAATCCTAAAAAACCAAAATGGATAGAAGTCTTCTTGCTAAATTTCTAGCTCTTGGAGAATAAGATTATACAAGAACACGTGATGAGAAGAGGAAGTGCTGAACCTCTGGGCCAGGGAAAGGCTCATCTGGAATGTTTTTGGCTCCCTTGAAATAATAACGCTTAACGATATAACGTGATACAGTTTCACTCGGAGCCTCCAGGAAAAACTTGGTTTCACTTGTGATCACAGAGGCTAGGTGCTGTGAAAAAAATCCCTTTAGCGAGCGTGCACCTCCGGCCAGCACCTGGAGCTGCGCAGAAGCCTGGTGGAAGCTCCTTGTTTGCAGGCATTCCAGGGAGCTCCTCCATGCCCCTCGTGTGAATGCCATCCATTCACCCAAATCTGAGACCCCTCTGTGTGGACTCGCGGATCTGCTGCATTGGCACTTGAGACCTTAGCCTCTTTGTGGGCTCCAGCCTCAGCGATTTAACATTTCTTGTGTAACTTCTGATGGCTCTCACCAAATAGTGACAGGGAGCGTTTTCCACTCGTGCAGAACCTCTCCGATGATCGGTTCTCGTCCGGGAAAGACTAGGTTTCTAAGCAGATCAGGCAAACAAGACGAAACACAGATGCCAATCTGTTGACACATGCTAGCGTATCCCAACGACGCCGGAAGAAAGGACTGTGAGTGTAGAAAAGAAGGCGCACCCCAAGGCGCGGTGGCACACTGCTGTCCCACCATGGGTGACACAGTGCTTCAAGGCTGCCCGACTCTCTGCGGGGTGCCCACCCGGGACCCCCTCTCTCGCAAAGCCCCAGGGTGGGAGAGGTGGAGAGACCGACCCACTGAGACTTGCACTTGGCTGTGGCAGCAAGATCTGTTGTTAGAAAAGCAGATACACTTTAGAGGCTGGAATGAAGAACACATGGGCTCAAGCAGAGGTCCGTGGGGGCAGCGTGTGCAGGGGGTTGGGGTTCCTTCCAAAGTCAAGGAACCTTCAGAAGCTCTTTTTCGAGCATAACCTGTAGTCGCTCTGCTTCCGTGTCTTCCATCCGGCTGGACCCGAGCTGGGTGCTCCCGTTTGCTTCTGTCGGTCGCCCCAGGACTAAGGATCCACACGGAGCCAGGGGCGCATTTCTCTCTGCTGGTTTTCGTGATGAGGGGCCAGGCGCCGGTTTGATCTGGTGTTAGGCCTACTTCCCAGAGGCGCCGGGATGGGCTGGCAGGCCTCGGGGTGTGCAAGAGGACATTTGAGCTGTGCACACTCTGCTTAAAATTCAGTTTAACGACAGTGAGCGCCTTCTCTTCTCAAGAGAGACTGTGCTGGGGCGCCTGGGCGGCTCAGTCGGTTGAGCGTCCGACTTCGGCTCAGGTCATGATCTCATGGTTCGTGGGTTCGAGCCCCGTGTTGGGCTCTGTGCTGACAGCTCAGAGCCTGGAGCCTGCTTCAGATTCTGTGTCTCCCTCTCTCTGCCCCTCCCCTGCTCACACTCTCTTTCTGTTTCTCAAAAAAATAAATAAAAATGTAAAAAAAAGAAAGAAAGACTGTGCTGAGCGTCAGGAGTTAAGGAGACAGGCGAGGGGCACAGTTCTTCATCTCAGAGAGCCGGTGCGTACCTCATGCGTGCCCCCTGCACACGTACCAACCCCCGGAGAGCTCTGAGGTCCCCCTGCATTCCAGGAAGTGGGGTCCCAGGGCAGTGTGGAGTAACAGATCAGAGAGGCTTCAAGAAACAGATGGGCTGTGCCAGGGACATGCCCTGAAGAGGGTGTTTCTGAACATCACAAGATCCAAAGAGACAAGGAGGAACGGAAGCAGAGAAACGTGCAAACCCTAAGTGTGTTAGGGGAGAGGAAGAGGCTGTGTCTGGGGTACAAGTGGAGGAATCAGGGTCAGGGCAGGCAGGGCCGACAGCCCCCACGGGAGCTTCTAGTTCTCTGGTGGGGAGCACAGGGCCCTGAAGGCCACCACGCAAGGCTGTGGCTTCGCGGAGGGGCCACCCGGACTAGGCTGGGTGGGTGCCCGGATTCGGGAGACACTGCCCAGAGTTCCGTCTGGAAACCCCTCTGGTTCATGTTCACGTCTAGAAACCCGACAGCTGTCGAAAAGAGAAAGTGACAGCTGTCTTCCCAGCTGTCAAGTGACATCTGCACTTGAGATGCAGCCAACAAAGCCGAAACACGATGCTCCTCAAGATGCGCGTGTGGTCACCAAGGGTAACCGCTGTCCCTCCCTTCCGCCCTAGAACAATCCCAGCAACAAACTGGTGAGCACCAGCAACACGGTGACAGCCGCGCACATCAAGAAGTTCACGTTCGTCTGCATGGCCTTATCGCTCACGGTAAGGAGACCGACACCACCCCTCCGGTGCTGTTTGTGGAAAAGGGGAAACGGCGGTTTTAAAGGGAGACATCTTGGATTCCATAATGTGATGTCATACGGAACTAATGAACAACCTCTTTAAAATATATTTGTCCCAAAACGTGAGCAGCAGTTATTTAGGAAGGTTATTGAATATAGGAGGGAGGGGTAGACTTCTGGCATTTCCAGACACTTCTTAACATGCTGAAGAAGGGCAAACTTTGCCTCGCGTTTGAATCATACTCTTGTCTTACTGAATAACTTCGGGCCCATTTTTAAACATGCAGAGTTGACTGTATAAACATCCCTGTCCCCCTTCCAAATCTAATTGGTGTCATTTCAGTCACGGCAGTAAAAGTTCCTTTCCTAATTACACTTGCACTGCTGCTGGGTCCTACCTATTTATTCACCATTAGACACGTATGTACCAAGCACCTATGGGGTCCCAAGCCCAGTGCCATTTTTGAGGATCCAGCTGTGGACAAGCGTGAATAACACTGCGCACCATGCACAGCCTAAATTAACAACACACATCCTTCCTTTATCCACTGCCATGCATAATGTAAGTGTAGACAATAACTGTCCAAAAAACATGGACATACGTGCTCTCTCACCCAAAGCACAGGGCATATAATTTAAGATTGTTTGTAGTAGCAAAAAAAAGAACATTTATAACCAAACATCCACTGTAGACTATGCCCTTTGAGTTCCAAAGAGGGAGATGAGAAGGAGATGAAAAGAAGTGCGGAGCTTTTGAACTCAGTTCAGTTTTCCTTGTTTGTTGTTGTGACGACACATTTCCTATTAAGTCCTGTAGGAATTCTCCATTTATAAAGTACAATGTAAGAATGTTCCAGAAACGCCAGGGGTGGGCAGCTCTCATCATCAGTGACTGGTGATGAGGACCTAAGGCAGAAGAGTTGGTTACTCTGATGGGTGGTACTCGGTAACTTTAGCACTTCTGTTATCGGAGGGATTATTTGGCTTGATGAACCCTTAAAATCAAGCCCTATATGTGTTTTAAACCTTCAGTGGAGGAGCCTGGGTGGCTCAGTCAGTTAAGCATCCGACTTCAGCTCAGGTCATGATCTCACAGCTCGTTAGTTTGAGCCCCGCATCAGGCTCTGTGCTGACAGCTCAGAGCGTGGACCCTGCTTTGGATTCTATCTCCCCCTCTGTACCCCTCCCCTGCTCATGCTTTGTCTCTCTCTCTCTTTCTCCCTCTCTCTCTCAAAAATTAATAAACATTAAAAAAAATTTTAACCTTCATTGGAGGGGCACCTGGGTGGCTCAGTCAGCTAAGTGTCCCCGTCTTGATTTCAGCTCAGATCATGATCTCAAGGTTCTCGAGTTCAAGTTCCCCACTGGGCTCTGTGCTGAAGTGCAGAGCCTGCTTGGAATTCTCCTCTCCCTCTCTCTGCCTCTCTTTCTCTCAAAATAAGTAAACTTTAAAAAAAGATTCTTTAAGAAAAACCTTTACGGATATTTTCCCAAAGCCCACAGCTTAATATTTGATCCATCGATCGAACACTTGAATAAATCGTAACAAGGACAACACGAGACAAATAGCCTGTCCCATCGTGCATCATGACCTTGTGTCCTCGGCCGCCCCTTCACCCCAGTCAGCCCCTCCTGCCAGTTCATCCCGCGCGTGAAAGTGGGGGGAGCGGGGAGCTAGGGCGTTGGAAACACTTTCCGGGGCCACCTCACCGAGGAGGAATTTCTGATAGCACGCCTGTCTCGTCGGGACAGGTTACCCCAGGCAACCCTGCTCCCTATGTGCATGACTTCTCTGTGGTGTGTAGGTTTTTCCATAGTTCCCTAAAATGTTAGGAAAACAGTGAGCAACCTTGAAACTGTTTAAAAGAGTATTTAGAAAAAGCAGAGGGAAGGTTTCTATTCCAGGAACAGACCTCAGCTCTTGGAGACTATGTGAAATGATTGGAAGTCAAAAGTTGAGTCGAGTCGGACGCCAGGTTCTGTGACTTGGACCTCATCCCTCCCTGAAAGCTAGCAGCGTTGGGTTGTCACCGGCTCTGCAGTCCGGAGTCCGCTCTCCTCTCTCTCCTGTCACTTCATTTAAACCTCTTCCCCCAGCTACAGTGGAGTCCGGCGGAGAACTTTGCCAGACTAGACGTTAGGCTGGTCCTTCTCTCCTTCAGTGCATGAGCGGTAATCTGTACCGCTAAGTCAAGTGCAACTGGTTTATTTTGACATGGTAATGATCTAGAAAAATGCTTTGATTTCCCATGTAGAGGTTTTCTTTTTTTCAATTTAATTATTCCAACCCTATCCTCTGTAACTAGAAGTATCTCAAGATAGATTTTCACGGAAATTCAGAGCCCGTCGTTGGGAAGAAACTTGGAGATAAGCTAGTCAAAACCCTTAACTTCTTAGAAAAGGAAATGACTCCATGAGGATAAGTGACTCACCCAAGCACATATAATAGAACCAGCTAGAAACCAGCCTTCCAGGCCCACTCTCCAAATCCTGCCACATCCAGGGATTCAAAACAGCTGTCTGGCCCAGAGGCTCCAGACGTGGGCGCCATGCTTAAAACAGTGGTGTCTTCAACACTAAAAACAGAAGTATCTGAGTTTGCAGCTGACAAAGCGTCTCATATATTTTCGTTACAACGATTCCGTCGGTCCAGCATCTCGGCCACAGGAATTGTCTTTAAAAGACATGGAGAACAAGTAAGCGATTTTTTTAAATTGAAGTGTAATTGACACACCATGCTGTGTTAGTTTCAGTTGTAGGGTTTTGTTTCTGGTTTTCCTTTCCCAAATGTTAAACTGTCACATTAATGCATACATTCCTTTCTGCAGCACATTCCATATTCAGTCTTTATATCAGCTGCTCCTTGTTGGCTGTGCAGTGCCCCAGTCAGGGTCTGTGACATGGCCACCTTCTATCCTCAGGACCAAGTTTCGTGTCTGACACAGAAGGTGCACCATGAACGCTTCATAAATACATCTATCGGTTAAGACTTAACTGTGAGTCAGAAAGGTACCGACGGCACTCATCCGTGGTGAGCGACAGTCTCCTTGTTTATACGCAGTTCATCCAACTTTTTTTTTAGTATTTATTTTGAGAGAGAAAGAGAGCACAATTGGGGGAGGGGCGGAGAGAGGGAGAGAGTCCCCATGAAGATGGACTGGGGAGGTGGGTCGAGTCGAAAAGTGGAAATATTCTTCCGTTCGCATCTTCCTTTTCCTCCTTCAGAGTTGCCTTGGGGAAGTGGCACTGAGCAGTGTCGTCTGAGGGGAGTCAGGGTGAGGGAACAGGGAGCTTGGGTCCATCCAAAAGCTTAGCTTCAAAATGGTAGAACTGTCAGATGAAGAGCGACCCCCGTAATAGCAGCAAAGGGGACAGACATAATGCCGATCAGCATTAGTGGTTGGTCCACAAGGTGATTGCAGACTAACAAGCTGGTGTTTGGGATAAAGGATCACACAGCTCGAAAGCATACACTGTGTAAATCGATTTGGAAGCCTGGCTTCGAATGGCATGCTGTGTGCATTGTGGGGGTCCTGCAGGAGAGGGGACCCGGCACACCAGCGATTGGAGCGACGCAGGAGGCAGGGCTGTGAACAGTGAGCCCACTGCTGGTGCCAGGGTCAGAAGCACACGGGCTGGTGTGACCCGAACCTTGTGATGGAGCCATGAGCCCCGAGTGAGTGTGGCGCACAGTGGGAGTTACTGCGTCCCGACAGGCTGTGTTTGTCTAGCAGACAACTGTGGGGGACACGGGCCAAGGGTGGTGGCGAGGAGCTCACAGTGAGGGAGCGGCAACAGCACCCCTTCCTCCTGGGGAAAGGCACTGGTGATGTTAAACGTGCAGACACTCTGCCCTCTGGGTTTATCATGATTCCTTCCTGGATTCTAGATTTGGGGGTAAAATAGAAACCACTAGCCAGGGGACGATGTGTCTTCCCATCAGTCCTTGTGAGAAGGAAAAGGTGTCCCGAAGACCGGTTTCTATGTTGACTTCACAATAGCATTTTAAGAACACTCGGTACTTTCTTGAGCTCCTTTCTGCTCTGGTTCTGGGGGGCTGGTGCCAAGAGGGCGGCCGCTCTGCTGCAAGGGAACTGGAGATGAATCCATGCAGAGCACAGGCTTGGCCACTGCCAAGGCCTCCCCATCCCCCCTTGTACAAAATGGAAATGGGCATCCATCCAGATGGATCTTGGCAGCAGAACTAGCCGGGCACTTTTGTGCAGTGAACAACCTTCACAGTCATACCCAGCATCCCCTGGTTGCTGGACCGAGACAGGAGGGAAAGATGGGGGAGTGCAGCTCAGAAGAAGGGGGAGAGATGACGGGTCAGGAAAAGAACGGAGAGGTTGACAGTCCAGGAAAATGGAGCAGAGGCAGAGGTGGGGACTCAGGTAGGGAGACCCCGGAGCCCTCACAGCCCTCCAGGGCCCTGCCAGTTCTTCCAGTGCAAATTGCTATAAATTTTAGGGGAGTTAAAAAGAGACAAGTTTTTAAGAAATCAGTGAATTTGACAAGTTGTCCATTGGCCAAATGAGCTATTCCACTGGGTGGTCTTTGGTGAACTGGCCTATTTCAGGAAGGCAAGTATGGAGTGAGATTCTCACCAGGCTTCTCCAGACTTGGCTTTGTGGCCCCAGATTCAGATTATGCCAAACTCATGGGACTGTGACAGGGTCTCCTGAGTGTATCCCACTGACCTCCCTCACTTTCAGTAGATGGAGGCTGGAGGAGGTGGCGATGGTGGTGGTGGTGATGGTGGAGATGGTGGTGGTGATGGTGATGGTGGTGATGGTGGAGATGGCGGCGGCGGTGGTGGTGATTGTAGTGTATGTGTGCGTGTGCGTGTGTGCGTGTGTTGCTGTCACCTAAGGCAGAGAGATGAGAGAGCCACCAGTGTGCCAGCTGACCACACCGCCGCACACAGTAGTGTACCAAGTGTGTCTGAGGCCGGTAGCCATTACTACTAAAGCATCTGGTTCTTTTTCAAAAAGTTGAAAGAAGTTTTTACTCTGAATCCTCCCAGCTTTACTTTCTGATGCCAGTGGGTGGTAAAAGGAGGGGTGTGAATCTGTACTCAACCCCGAATTCTCCTTTCTGAGTGCTGTGGCTTCAGTTGCGTCCACCAGAAATTCCTGTATTGAAGCCCTAACCTCCAGGATCCCCGAATGTGGTCTTGTTGGGAAACAGGGTGACCATGAGGCCCTGCTGGGCGAGTGAGGTGCGCCCCTAATCCCATATGACTGCTGCTCTGACCGGGGTGAATCCGGACACAGACAAACCCAGGAGCCTGCCAGAAGCCAGGCAGGCCTGGAGGGGGCCTTCTCCAGAGCTTGCAAGGGGGCGTGGCCCCATCCACACCCTGATGCTGGACTCCAGGACCGTGGGGTGGGAACCTTGGGTTGTGCTAAGCCACCCAGTTGGGGTACTTTGCCATGGCCATGGCAGCCCTAGAACTCCTACACTGATGTGGTCATTGAGGGCCATGTGGAATGATTAGCCAAACATAACGATTCAACTACCTGTTTTCTTTTCAAAGTCTCCATTTCCTGTTTGTGTAAGCATCTCTATTATGTCCAGATTCTCCATGAATGAATCAGAGTAGAGGATTTGCTTAGAATACTTTTCATGGGTGCAGCACTCTCCCCAGGTTTCTGTGATTAATTGTATCTTTGCGGACGTGGTTTTGGGGGCCTTTTTAGGGACTGGTGTTGACATCATGGCGTCAGCAGTGTTAGACTTCGGTTACTTTGCATTTTGGCTTTGCACTGCTGTCCACTCATTGAGTCATCTAGTGCATCTGACCCAGGCCCTTGAACAAGCCACTGTCACCAACACTGAAAAGCCTAAACACATTCCCAACGTTCAGAGAAGGAATCAAGTTGCTAGTGTTTTATCCAGTTGTATTTATTCCTCCAAATTGTCTCGGAACCTCGATACTTCTGCCTCTTCTCACTTGAACCTCATAAATGGTATCTGATTTGGCACGAAGTTGTAAAGATGACTGGTTTCAGTTGAACGTGTCTGTACACACCCTGTTCTACAAAGGGAAGAGCAGGGGGGACACCGGATTCTCCCCGGGGCCGCCGGAGAGTCCCGATTGGCCCGCGGATCCCGCAGGTGCGCAGTTCTGCTGGCCGACCTCCACGGCTCAGGTGCGGCTCCCAGGCTCCCCGAGGCTTTTCTGGTGCAAGAGCAGATTTATCAGAGTGAGGGGACAGTGTTGTTCCAGCAATGGCAAAGGAAGCCGGCAGGGATGGACTCACAGACTTCCAGGGATTCTGTTTGATGCCTGTGCCTCTTTCCTTAGCTGTTTTTACTAGTCTCTCTGCTTAAAGACAGGACCAGTGTGGGAGCACTTTTCTCCTTCTGTGGCGGGTACATTACAGTACGTAGGACCGAGACATCGTTTGATCACATGCGTAGGCAGGAACCTCCTGACAGCAGTTCATGGTAAGGTGTGTGGACAGAAGAAGGCTAATGTCCGTGGCTTGTTGGTTTTCTGATTTCAGCCCGTGCTCACACACTCCCGGGGGCTTGGGGCTCTGGAAGTGAGTGTGCTCCTGGCGGCCTGAGACTCTTGGTGTCCTGTAGGGTCAGGAAAGCCCACGGAAAATACCTCTGTGATCTCAAGGAGCACCACCACCAAGCAGTGTGTGAAATGAGGGCAGCAAGGAAGTAAACACCAGTTGCCACGTTCAATGGTCATTTTGTGTGTTTAATGAAGCCAGAGACGGCTGGACCCAGGAACAAAAGAGAACAGTCAAAACCCACTCAGGTCACAGACATATTGACCTCTCCCAGCTCTTAGGTGGCTCCTGCACCCATTAGGTGGACTTAGAAAGTGACCTGGAATGCAAAGTCACTTTTAGCTAATGATATATGACCTTGGCTCAAAACGTGATTTTCTCTTAAAGGGGTTGTTACTGTGTTTCCCACTCTGGGTCCAACACGGTGAGGTAATCATGACTGAATTGCGCCACGAGATTATTCTCAGGACCCTTTCATACTTACCTTCCGAGCCCAGGGCACCACTCAAGAGAACCACAGTGGGATGCGGAGAAAAGACACGTTCAGCAGGCGGTCATGTTTTAAAGCTGCTCACCATGAATCCGGTACCCGACGGTCTTCAAGGGCATGTCTTTGATCCTTCCTGAGAGACGGCTCTTAACCAATGTGGCTTAAAGAATGGATTGGGCCAAAACAAAACAAAAACAAGACAGCCAGCACCTCTGAACTGGAAAGGGGCTAAGAGGCAGGGCCACACATCCTCGTCCTCACACTGAATGGCCCTGGGGCCAAAAGAGAGGGATTTACTTTCAAGCGTGAAGTCAGTGTCCCAGAGCACCATGTTCACAGATGTGACCCTGAGGTCCTGGGGCCTGGAGTCCAGTCCCGGCTCCTCCGCGTACCAGCTTTGGAAAGGTCATCTCAAACCAAGCCTCCTTCCCAGCTGCCAGACGGGCATGCTAAGAATACCCTCCTTCTAAGACTTGTAAGCATAGCGCCAGGCACGCTGCAGGCGAAGAACGCCAGTTCTCATGATCAGGAGTCCCCCAGCCACACGGATTCCAAGCGAAGATATCACGGCTGTGTATGTAAACAGACGGCTATCGGTACTTTGGATGCCAGTGAATTTTTCTACTTGTATATATACATCCTTCCAAAGTTCTGTGGGGTGGTTTGGTTTTTTTTGGGGTTTTTTTTTTTTTTTTTTTTTTTGGTGTTTTAAAAAAATCGGTGTCTTGATAGATGTATACATCTCTTCTCCGGGAGGACCTGACGCATACAGGAGCCGTATGATACGTGCACCATTTTTCTCCCCGAGCCGCGGGCAAGCCCTTCGGATGTCCTGTCACACCTTTCTGTCTGTAGCCTCCGTGCCAGACGCAGACTGTGCCCGCTCCAACCGGTCTTGCTAACTCAGAAACGTCAGTTACCCACACTCCGCCCTGAGCGCAGGAAGAGAAATCCGTGCTTTTTGTCTCCTGGCCCAGAAAGTCCTGTGTATTTGTAGATGCCGACCAAATGTTAGAAGCGCCAGTAGGGAAAGATTTTTAAGCCACGTGTGTGTGTGTGTGCCGCAAAAATTCTCTAAAGCCTGAGCTTCAGGATGAGGCTTAGCTGGTGGGCACAGCTCTGCAGATGGAGAGCACACGCGTGTTTGCTCAGGCAACCCTTCAACAGATGCTCGAGCCCTTGCCGCATAGCGGGCTCGGAGGCCACCGCAGGGAGACGAACACACACAGTCGCTTTTTTCTGCGGATTTATCATCCCCTGGAGAAGACAGGCAATAAACATGCGCTGTGGTGTTGGGCAGCGTGTTCGTTTCCTGTGGCGGCTGGAAGAAATTGCCATGAAGCTGATGGCCTGAGAACAACAGAAATGTGTTCTTTCCAAGTTCCAGAGGCCAGAAGTCACAGTTCAGGGACTGGGCTGCAGCCGAGATGTTCGCAGACCTCGCCCCTTCGCATGGCTTAGAGAACCCGTCCCTTGCCTCTTACAGCTGCTGGTGGCCGCCACAGCCCTGGCCACCGCACCCCCGTCTCTGTCTCTCTTCATAGCACCACGTCCTCTCTGTGCCTGTGTGGGATCCCCCTTTGCGTGGCTCTCACATCACGAGGACACTTCGATGGCATTCGGGGCCCACCGGGCCATCCCCTGATAATCGTGTCTCACCACCCTTAATTTAATCCTACCGGTTACTATATAAAGTGATGGTACTTCCGTGTCTTAGGGATTTGGGAGTGAATAGATCTTTGGGTGGCCATTCTGCGCTGCTCACAGGTACCTGGGGGGAAATAAAAGGAAAGAGGGTGAAGGAGACGCCACTTTGGACCAGTCGTCAGGGAACACCCCCCACCCCCCGCCCAAGGGAGCACATTTACACGTAGGCAAGTGCTTTCTGTTTCCCTCCCCTTTTCTGATTTTTGGGGGCAAGTTCTGTTCCATTCTTTCCAAATTTCTAGTCCTATTCGATCTGACTGCCACTCTTCCACAAATTTTGAACTCTATTGTCTTTAATGCGTTGACTTTTTTGTTTTAATTTCCCTGGTGACGCCAAGAGGACACGGTCACTCTGCTCCGCGCTGGCAGCCTCCTCCTCCTCACTGGCCAGAGCCCCATCGAGGAGGCTGCTCTTCGTCTTGGCCCCCAGCTTCCCGAGATAAGGCTTGTCTGGGAGGGATTAGGTTGGAGGCTGAGGAGACATTGACTAAGGGAGCAGTCTAGAAATCAGGCCTGGGATTGCAACACAACCGGAGGCCTCCAGAGCCGGAGTCCGGAGTCCAGTAGGAAAATATGTGCCGTCGACGGGCGGAGGCCGCTGCAGAATGTAAGGTGAAGATATTTGGTATTTAAAGCATTTTAACTCTAGAGCTTAAGAGCTTGGGGCCTCGAGGGACCCTCCCAGGAGGGAAGGAAAGCCAGAAGCAGCAGCATCAGAGAAGGACACAGCCAGAAACTGCGCCAATCGGGTTATTTTCTCTGGGATGCACCGAGATAATCCCTTTCGGTGAGGTTCAGAGAACCCTGAGAAAATCTTTTATGCTGTTCTCACTGCGTAAGTCCTCAGGAAGCCCAAATCCCAAAGATAGCAACAGTAACTGCACTCTGCCCCTCCCGTCCTCTGCCCTGCAGCCGCAGCTCCCCTGCAAGACCCGTCCGTGGCTGACCCCGGCAGTACTTAGAGCGCCCCAAATCCCAGCCAGCACTCTGGCCCCGGCCACTTGCGCACCCGGGGTCTGAGGCAGAAAGAGTAGGATCTCAAGGAAGGAACTCCGTGTCTGCAAATTGTCAATGTCCCCACGCCCTGCACTGCCTGCTGCGGCCTCCGTTTCCCCAGCTGGGGGCCTTTTGGCATTCTTCAAGGGCCGGTTTTGCCTGGTGGATCACAATGAGCCCTGTCCTCTCCTCCGCGCTTACCGGATGGGACATCGTGCTCTGAGCGGCGCGCCCCTCCCCCCCTCCTCCTGTTCTGTGGGGTGACCTAGCGCATCACCCCAGAAGCATCGAGAATTCCCAGTTCTGAATGTGTCCCTCTCAGGGCTGCCTCCCAGGAGAGCCTGTCAGTCCTGAGGCCCTCAGCTGTGTTCTAGAAAGTTCCAGAATCCAAGAGAGTCAATAGTAAAAGGCGCCATTCCGCAGGCTCTGGTCCAGTCGGCCCCGTTTTCAGACTTTGGTTCATGCGAGTGACCCAGTCTCACCTTCCTGCTGCTGAACTTGCCCATGGGCTGTCTGCCACTCGGCCGCCGGGGCAGCGGACAGTGCGGGCCTTATCCTGGCCACAGTACCATGCTGACCCTGTGTCTCCAACAAGGACCGCCTGTTTGCGCCGCCCCACCCCCGCGCCCGGCCACTGCCTGCTCATTGTTCACATTATCTGGGAGAAGAAAATGCCCCTCTTGTGCATGGGGAGGACAAAAAGGACCAAAGGTAGACAAACTGAATTCAAACTTTCTCACTTGGCACCGCTGGGAGCGTCCGTAGAGTGTGTGCAATGTCGTAAGTGTCTTGGTGCATCTGCTTTTTAAGTAAGCCATCATGCATTGCAGATTTGTGGGGCTCCTTGGATTGTTTGAGGGAACTCGGAGGAGACTAAAATTAGTCCCCAAAACTCCACCTAAGCCCTCATAATAAAATGACAGTGTAGAAAGGTTTTGCAGGGATGCCTGGGTAGCTCAGTCGGTTAAGCATCAACTCTCAGTTTCGGGTCAGGTCATGATCTCACGGTTTTGTGAGTTTGAGTCCCATGTCACTGCACTGACAGTGTGGGGCCTGCTTGGGATTCTCTCCCCACCCCACCCCACCCCACCCCCACTGCTGACACTGTCTCTGTCTCAAAATAAATTAAAAAAATTTTTTTCAGTAGCAGTAAAATGCACCTACTATAAAACATAGCATCTTAACCACTGATAAAGTTCAGACTTTTAAGGTTTTAAGGTTTTCAGCCATTTTTCCAGTTTTCAGTGTCAAAGTTGAGTACACTCGTGCTGCTGTGCCCACCATCCATCTCCAGATCTCTTCGTCTTGCAGAACTGAAACTCTGCAGCCATCAAACGACGGCCCTCCCACCCGCCTTGTCCCCAGCCCTGAGCAAGTTTCAGTTTGACTATTAACCGTCAGCGGGAAGTTAAGGCTAAGCAGAAGCTTGGTTTGGAACTATTTAAATACTCTTCGAATCGGGTAAGAACAGGAGAGCATTTCGCACTGTGCAGGGAGAAGCAGCGCCCTCTGCAGGCTTGGTGCACGGCGCCCCCTGCTGGTGGGACTGTATGGTTTCCGCCTTGCTGAGAATAGTCTTTGCTTCTAAAGCCCGAGTGCTCCCTCCAACCAGCTGTGTTTGGCGATTTCATTCAATCTACTTGATAGCGGGGATGATTTAGTCCTCGTAGTCGTTTAAAAACTGACTGTAAAACCTCCGTCTGAGAAATGTGAACTTTTCCCCGTGCGGCTGCTCCCTTAGGAACGTGCTCCAGGTAAGATGTGTCACAGCAAATAGGACTGTCAGCAAGCCACGCTGGGAATACCAGGGACGACAGAAATGCTCTGTGATGTGCTTTTCCGAGCTACCCAGCTGCACGGAAAACCAAGCTGTGTTCCTCTGGGTAACAGGTGCAGTGCACGCCATCTGTTTCTACCGACCTTCCTGCCTGCCTGACCTCCCGTAAACCATGTCCCGCGTCTCCTCGCTGTGTCTCACTGTCATGCTCATGGCCATTCCCCTCCCACGGAAGTGTCCCCTCCCTCTGCCCTCTCCTCTGCTGCCCCCTCTGTGTCAGAGGCTGGTCAGCGCCAGCCCACAGGACGGCAGCCTGGTTCCTCTGGCGAGTCCTCCAGGCTTGCTCTCTGTCATCCTCTTTAAAAATTTTTTTTTAATGTTTTTTATTTTTGAGAGAAACAGAGAGAGAGCAAGCAGGGGAGAGGCAGAGAGAAGGAGGCACAGAATCTGAAGCAGGCTTCAGACTCTGAGCTGTAAGCACAGAGCCTGACTCTGGGCTTGAACTCACAGACGGCGAGATCATGACTTGAGCTGAAGTCGGCCACTTAACTGTGTGAGCCACCCAGACTCCCCTCCCTGTCACCCTCTTTAATGCTGATGTCCAGAAATGGGGCTCCTTGGCCGTTTTCACACATATGTCTTACTTTAGGCATTTCCACTCTAGCAAAATGGCATTTTTTTTTCTTCAGGGCCGGACTCACCCTGGTTCTAAGAGGCATCTTGATGGAAAACTGGGTCATGAACTGGTTCACACTGGGAAGGCTCTTAGAATGGCTGTGTAGCCCAGGTGGCAGCCAGCAAGTGGGAGTGAGAAACTAGACCAGACAGGCCAGACGGGCACGAGGAGCGCACCCGGGCTCCAGGCTGGTGTGGACTAATCCTCATTCACATCCCACGGCATCCCTGCCCCTTCCTTCCTCACCTCTGCCCCCCAGCACTTCCCTTTAATACTCACTGCAAATCGATGCTTCCTCCGCACCCCCTGGCCCATGGCCGACTCCCCTGAACTGTGACAGTCGTCCCCTGCTTCTGCTCTTGCTCCCCGCCCCCAGTCGGTCCTCACACAGCATCAGAGAGCATGAGGGCCTGTCGGCGCGGTAGTCTGACCATACCTCCCACCCCCTCCCCCGGGGCATGGCCCTGCGCCTTAACCATGACCCACAAAACCTTTAGTGAACTCCCCACCCCACCCCACACCCTGCCATGTGCATACAGCCAACATCCATTGGATGCTGAGAATCAAAAGACCAAATGGTGTTCCTTACTTAGGTCTCCGTCAGCTCTCGCTAAAACTCAGGCGAGATAGGCACGTGTTCTCGTGATAGCATCCCGCTTTTTCTGACGGTGCCTCTCTACCCCCAAGCAAATCGTACGTGTCCCTGTGCCTTCCGAACGGGGTGACCCTGGATGGAGCTTCCCGGGACAGTGGGTATGAAAACCAAGTTGTCAGCCACCTTCTGAAAGTCGCCCTCCCTTTTAATGAGGACCTCTCATTTCCCTGTCACAAGCACACATTGACTAGATCTGTAAAGACAGAGAACAGGGTCCTTTCAATACTAAAACGTTCTTGTGACAAAGAAAAAAGAACACACGTCCTTTGTGGAAAAGAGGGAAAAGCACAAAGAGGAAAATCAAATCAAATTCTCATCTTAACCACCTTCGGAGGACTCCACTCGTAACATTTTATTGAGGTTCCAGGAAGCTCTTCAGGATGATGATAGCTAAGGCCGACCGATGACATTGACCGTGCCAGGTACCGATGACATTGACCGTGCCAGGGACCGATGACATTGGCCGTGGCAGGGACCGATGACATTGACCGTTCCAGGGACCGACAGGGCAGTGGGTGGGCGTCGCAGGGCCCCCCAGCCTGGGGCCACAGACATTCTGACGGTCTGGTCACCTGCAGTGCAGCAAGGAGCTGGCGCCGGACTGTAAATCAGCTTCTTCCCCCAGCACGTGGTCCAGAGCCAAGCTCATCTCCGCCTCCTTGTGCGTGGTATCCTTGAGGGTTAACCACCGGCTTACCCACTGGAGACTTAAACCCAATTAAAAGGATATTGAACTTTTCTTTCCAAGTAAAATCTCCAAACAAAAATAATGCCTAGGGCTGACAATTTTAACCCAAAACAGCTGCATGTATGTTACTTTTTCTAACTGCGGGGGATAAGCATCTGGGACTGACTGCTAATCCTGAGTATTCGGGGAAACAGACAGCTCTGCGAGGTCCTCAAAAGCATAGTCAACCGCTTCTGGAAATTAAGTCAGACCCAGAGCTCTTGGCAGTGGGGCTCCACAGTGTTCTTTGTGCAGTGGAATCCCCTCAGGACGGGTAGACATGGCTGCCCCACTGTGGCCGGGTTTGTGTGTTCTCTGAGTTCAGATGCTGACAGAGACCACTGGCTTCTTCAGATCCCAACCCCAAAGCCTCGTTCCAGGGCAGGGCAGGGACCGGCTCAGGGCGTGGCGAGGCCGGGCTTGGGAAGGACGCCCCTTCTGTGGTTCTCGTCACACTGACTCAGACTGTAGCCTCGTAGACCCACGGGTATTATTTCTGGGAGGCGCAGGGCTTCCGTCATCTTCTGTGCACACTGTCATCCTGTTTGAGGATTCTGATAGATGGCAGAACTTTGCCATAACTTAGATCGTTGTTATACAGACTTAGAAACGAGAGGTTAAATACGGCCCCCAACACAGAACAGCCATGTACAAGTGAAGCCTTAACTTAACAGATTGTCTCTAAGGAGCCAAACCACCATTAGAAACCACGACCATAGCATAGATACTGACTGGGAATGTCATGTTATAATTGTGACTAAAAGGGCTGTGGCCCACGGGCATGTGGGTGGCTCCATCAGTTGAGCGTCTGACTCTTGGTTTCAGTTCAACTCATGTTCATTGGGTCATGGGATCAAGTCCCACGTCAGGCTCCTCGCTGAGCATGAAGCCTGCTTAAGATTCTCTCTCTGCCCCTCTCCCCTGTTCTCTCTTCTCTTCCCTCTCTCTCTCTCTCTCTCTCTCTCTCTCAAATAAGATTTTTTAAAGGGGGACTACAGCCCAATAGTGGTTCATTTCTAAAGAGGCTAATACAGTTAAAGAAAAGAAAAAGCCAGCAATCCTGAAGGTAGAAGGTTTGCCAGGCGTGGTCTGTGCTCTACTAGAGATGAATGTATCTTGACACACAAATAAGTATTTCAAAGTTCAAAATAGAAATTTCATAGTCCGTAGCCTGGTCCTTAGAAGAAGAATCAGGCTGTCAAATACAAGAGGAGTGGGTCATGAATCTTCTTTGTAAATGTCCCTTTAGCATTAGTTTAGGTTCACAGACGCCTCGTGCCGGTAGCTCCCAGAGCTGCCTCTCGCTCGCTCTCGCTCTGCTGAGGCCTGTTTGATGCGGTCATGGGGCCAACACACCCATGGATTCCACAGTTCATTCCCGTTTCACCAGCTTTTTCCCCACTCCCTTCACGTTCTGGGTCCCGTCTGCATGACCACATCACAGATTGTCTTCCTGTTCCTCAGTCTCCTCGGGTCTGTGAGCCTCCTCGAACTTTGTTTCTGTGGCCTTGATCGTTCTGAGGAGGAATGCTCACTGGCTACTGGGTGAAACACCCTTCTGTTTGGATTTGTCTGAGGCTCTGCTCTGTTAGACCAGGCTTCTGGGTCTGGGAGGAGGAAGCCGGCAGAGCTGCGACGCCGTTCTCCTCACATCGTATCAAGAACGCATGCTATTGACATGACTTCATCACCACTGGTGTTGACCTTAATCACCTGGCCAAGGTCGTGTTTGTCATGTCCCCACTGTAAGGGTGCTTCACCCCACTTTCTGCAACTGCTCTTTAGAAAGAACTTGCTATGGTCAGTGGGGGTGCCTGGGTGGCTCAGTTGGCTAAGCCTCCAACATCGGCTCAGGTCAGATCTCATGTTCGTGGGTTCGAGCCCTGCATCAAGCTCTGTGCTAACAGCTCAGAGCCTGGAGCCTGCTTCCAGTTCTGTGTCTTCTTCTCTTTATGCCCCTCCCCCCTCATGCTCTGTCTCTCTGTGTGTCAAAAATAAATAAAACATTTTAAAAAATTAAAAATAGAAAGAACTTGCTATGGTCAGCATCAGGAATAGTAGGTATGGGTCACCTCCTTGAGGCCTTATCCAAATATGTACATTATTTGGACTTCTGTGTAGGAGATTTATCCCTATTTGTTTATGTCGGTATGGACGTGTGGGTGTTTATGGTATCCCGTGGGTCGTGATTCGATACTGCATTACTTTGATGCTCAAATTGTTCTCAACATTAGCTGCTGGGAGCTCTTTCTGCTGAACTCCTCTGTTCTTGACACGTTCCTCCAGGGTGATCATCTCGTGTATTTCCTGCCCTCATCTAAGAATAAGCCACTTCTGTAAGAAGCCTCATTCCTTTTACTGGGGAATAAATAGAAAACCCAAGATCTGGGCACCAAGCGGGTTGCTCTGTTTTGCTGGTTGCTTCCTAATGAGGTAATATTGACAGCATGCTCTGCAGAAGGGAAGAAAAAAGTTCAGCCCTGCAGCTGCTCCAAGGAGAACCGATCGTGTTCGTTGTCAGTAGTTTATTAGGTTTGTGTTCTGGTTTGGAAAAGTCAATGTCATTAGGTTCTGCAAATATTTGAGGAACACCGCATTGCCATGGTCAACAGGGAGGGCGTGTTCCTAAGGGAAGACTCCTCTGGGTGAACTCATTAGAATGATACTTTCCCTGAAATGTTCTTTGCTAGGTTAATTTCTGAAGCTTCTTGTTTTATGAAACACACTGGTCAGTCTGATCTGATTAGTATTCTTAAGGGAAGTTGACCGGCAGGTAGGTAGGTATTACATCTTTTACCCATACCTACTTGTACATGGCACATACTCCCTTGTGGGCACCGCAGGTACACAGAGACTTGCTGGAAGGCAAGGGGCATTTTCATACTGGAAGCATGGCACAAAGGGCCGTATTTAGAAACTTTTGGGGACAAAAAAAGTAAGCATCAAGATATGTTGTGTTCCTTCTCTTGGAAAAGTTACCTGGGGTTGCCAAAGCCCCAGAACAGACTAGTGGCATTCTTGTTCTAGAAGACTCAGTCTAGGCTCTACGTATGTGGGACTGAAAACTCTGAAGAGGCACCTCCGTGGCAGGTGACCTTGACGGGGATGTGTAAGACATGCTCGGCACAGGCAGATAGCAGATGGAGCCCAGAGTGGTCCGGTGGTTCCAAGTAAATACCGTGGAATTTTAGAAATGGGATATCAAGCTACCCTCCAGCGAGGCTCTATCAGAGATCCACCCAACCTCCATATTTTATTTCCAAGGGCCCAGAACTGTGGCCACTCATCCAAGTACTTGATATTTCCCTAAGTGTCTCGTGTGACTTGGGCGCGCTCACTGCTGCCGTGTCTTCTAGACGGAGGGGACCCTGCCTTCAGAGGTTACTGATCATCTCCTCTAAGGCAGTAAAAAACCTTCCATGTGAACATTGTCCATGTGGAGAAGCAACAGAGAGGAATTACCGTACCGCACGCTTGCCGTACATTTTCTCTGACACACGATCACGCCTCCTTCTTCCTTGGTTTGTTGAAACTTAAAGACCACCTTACAGTGGCTTACAAAACACAGAGAGATTGCAACGTGAGGCTTTCTCTCACATTCAGATAATCACTGGCTGTAACATAAACACAGCATGCTCCTCCTGGAGCTTAAGCTTGTAGGAGCCATTGCCCTCCAGCCACCCAGGAAAACCCAGGAAGGCTTACCCTCTGTGTGCGCTACAGCACAAAGCAGGTTCAGATGTGGGGCGATGTTCCCTTCATCTTAATACTTTACAGCTTCACCATATTGGAAAGTGTTTGGAAGGAGAGAGGACCCGTCTGTTCGTCAGGGAAATGAACTGTGTCCCAGTTCCGGGCTCGGTGTGGTTTTGAAGTTTGTAATTACACGAACTTGCTCCCCATCACCTTCCCAGAACTCATCCCCCAGCTGGAGGTGTGAATCTCACCATTTCAGGCTGGCGGCTTTGCACCGGGAAAGGATGACAGGGCCCGTTGTCCAGGCCACTGGGTAATAAAGTCTCTGAGCTCTGAGTTGCTAGAATTAAGGAAACATTTTTCCTTTCATGTCAAAAATGGAGTGTGAGTACTGGCATCAGGCAATAGGGTTAAGTGACTATACATCTGTCATTTTTTAAAACCAATGGAATATTCTTTCCAGATGCTGAAGAACACATGATAAAATAAAAGCTCCATTACATTTATAAGGTGAAACATTTTTATATTAGATCTTTCAGGGAATTTGAGAAAATATTTCAACATGACATAGTTAATGGAACCAGCCTAATTCCATGAAACTCAATTTACCCAAAGCCTAAAGGCTCTTATATTCTGACATTCCAGCATTCTGCTTTTACATGATTGTGAATCATTTTATAATGGACTCACTTTCCTTTTAAAGAAGAATCACTTGCCCCTTAAGAAAGGGAGAGAAATATTTGATGGAATTGGCAGGTTTTTAGCATTCCTTTCCAAGGTTATATTATAACATCTTTTAAATCAGGGTTTGTTAATCAATTATACACACAAGGTTTAAAAAGTCAGTTCTCGGGGTGCCTGGGTGGCTCAGTCGGTTAATCATCCAACTTTGGCTCAGGTCATGATCTCACAGTCTGTGGGTTCGAGCCCCGAGTCCGGTCTTTGCTGACAGCTCGGAGCCTGGAGCTGCTTCGGATTCTGTCTCCCTCTCTCTCTGACCCTCCCCTGTGCTCGCTCTCTCTCTGTCTCTCTCACTCTCTCTCTCTCACACACACACACACACACACACACAAAATAAACATAGTAAAAAATTTTTTTTAGGTCAGTTCTCTAAGGATTGTTACCAACAACAGGCTGCCCACTCCCCACTTTTCATACTCCCACACCCTGGGCACCCGCAGCTCTTTAGATGGGTGCCAACTAAGGCAAAGTCTGACAGCTGAGCTCCAATTCCCTGTTTCTTGAAAAAAATTGTAGTTTTTCCTGGACTTCATCACTGTCCTATTTATAATTTTTCTCAGCTTTCTGTGTACTTGCCACGATTTCATTCCCCTATCTTCCCTTCATCGCAGGAGCCCCGTCACGTGTGCAGACAATGAGGTATCCTCTTCCGACCAGCTCTGGTGCAGACCACCTGACCCGTGGGCCTGTCGCGGCCCTCCCAGGGTGTCCCCTTCCCCCATCTCAGGGATTCCCCAGGCCTTATTTCTGAGCTCCATCCTGTGTCTTTCTTTTCTTTCATCCATGACGCCCTTGCTTTGGCTGAGTAAACCCCCAATGGCTTCCTGAAAAAAGTATGCATGGGAAGGAAATTCTTTGAGGCCTTGCGCGTGTGAAGATGTCTGTCTTCCCACACACGTGATGGACAGTTGGGCTCTGAGCTCCAGGATACAAACCATCTCCCCTCCTCACTTGGTGCCCCGTGACTTTAAACTCTGGGGGCTGGCTCTCTACCTGTCTGGAGTCTGCAGCTGGAAAGTCCTAGAATCTTGTCTCCGCCTCCAGCATCATGTACACCAGAGTGCGTTTTTCTTCATCCGCTAAGCTACATCCTCGGGATGGACCCCAGGAGGTCTTAAAAGTCGCATTGTTCAGCTCCCAGACTCCCTGCTCTTTCTGAAACGCCTGTTGTTTGAGTGTTTGGCGTCCCAGACCCGTCCTGTACTTACATTCTTTAAGTCCACTCTCCCGTACTTTCCGTATCATTGTCTGCCTCCGTCTTTGTTGTTGCAGATTTCTTCAACTGTCTCTTACTGTCCTTGTGTGGATTTCTTATTTCTGATTTAATCTTTTTAATTCTCAGAAGTACTTTCTTGTTCTTTGAATGTCTTTTTAAACTACCATATCCATGTGGTCCTTGTTTCAGGGATGCAGTATCTCTTCCCATCTGTCTGGGAATATCGATGGGGGAAAGTCCCTCCACTTTCTGTGTGTGCACGTGAGCACACGCGTGCACACACCTGTCCATCTTTCTGTCTCTCTGCATTGTCTGTGTTTCCTCCAAACTTTTTTGCCCCTTTGTTTTAGCCTCTTCAGCTCTAAGGCCTTCCTTGAAGTCTGGTGGTCCCTGGCGGTCTCCTCATCTGTACGGATGGGCCTCAGAAGCCAGTGGCAACCGTGCGTGTGTAGGGGTGGCCTGTCTGGTGTGTGGGCCTTGCTGGTGGCTGGAGGGGGGCTGCCTCCAGTTTCGGGAGCCCTGGGCCTCCTCCCTGGGAGGGATGCGCTGGTTTCCTGTGTGCCAGGAACTGAACGGAGGAGGAAGACAGGACCTCCAGTATCAGCCTCCTTTCAACCCCCTCTTTCCTGGGCAGCCCCTGCCCGCCCCTCCCCCACATGTACCATGTCATCCAGGGCTCTGCCAAGTCCAAGGCCCTGCCGAGTTCAGGGGACACAGTCACGAGCTGGGCAAGGGCAACTGTGGGCAAGGTGCTTACTAAGTGGCCTTGCCAGCAGCCTGCTGTTGGCCCTGCCTTCACCCCCACTTCCAGAAGGGCCTGTCACATTTCCTGACCGGGGGGCGGGGGGAAGGGAAGAGCTGGAGACAGCTCGCTTCTCCCCATTAATTTAAGATAGTGCCATTTGGGGGGCACCTGGGTGGCTCAGTCAGCTGAGCATTCGACTCTTGATTTAGGCTGCAGTCAGGATCCCAGGGTCACGGGATCAAGCCCTGTGTTGGGCTCCATGCTGAGCATGGATTGGGATTCTCTCTCTGCCTCTAGCCCCTCTACATGACTTTTGCTCTCTCTCTAAATTTCTTTTTTAAAAGCCATTTTCTTGGCTCTGTTAAATGAGTATCCTACGTGCCCGTCCGCTCGCCAAAGGTGTGCATTTGGTGGTGGTGTCTCATTCTCTCCACCAGACCCCGGAGAGCTCCCAGTGCTATCATTAATTTAAGTCTGACTGTTTCCTTTTGCGTTAGGTGTGCTGATTCAGTGTGGCTCTGTGCCTGCAGAATATTCCAGATGCTTTCAGGTCACTTCCAACTCTTTGGTTGAAAGCTATAAAAATCACAGTACTGAGCACAATCACCGAGAACTGACCGAGCTGCTTAGCAGTGTAGTTAATAACCCGCCCATGAGAGCGCCCGGGTCTCCCTCACTGGCCAGGCTACCCGCTCAGATGCTCGCCACATCTGCCCGCTGCTGGGGTCCCTCCGGGGTGCATGTGGTGGATGGGCCAGGGCCCACGTCTGGAGGGGAGAACGAAGCAGGACGGCAGCATTGGAGGACAGGGGTGCCTTTCGCCCTCTTTCCTAGCTCCTTGGGGTCAGGGGACACCTGCCCCAAGGCCACTTCACTCATCTGTGCCTTCTCCTAACCTTGCTGACTGTGCTTTCTGCCCCCAGCTCTGCTTCGTGATGTTCTGGACCCCCAACGTCTCCGAGAAGATTTTGATAGACATCATCGGAGTGGACTTCGCCTTTGCAGAGCTCTGTGTGGTCCCCTTGCGGATCTTCTCCTTCTTCCCGGTCCCAGGTAAAGACACACGGAGGAGGAAAGAAACGTGCGGTTCACCCTGACGCCCGATTCAGTCTTCTTGCTCTGGAAATGTTTGCAATGACGTCTCAGACAAGAACGTAACATTTCAGGGCGCCTGGGTGGCTCAGTCAGTTAAGCATCCGACTCTTGATTTCCGCTCAGGTCATGATCACATGGTTTGTGAATTTGAACCCCACATTGGGCTCTGTGTTGACAGCACACAGCCCGCTTGGGATTCTCTGTCTCCCTCTCTTTCTGCACCTCACCTGCTCTTGGTCTCACAGTCTGGCGCGCGCTCTCTCTCTCTCTCTCTCTCTCTCAAAAATAAACATTAAAAAAAAAAAAGCTGACACTTAAAAAAAACAGAACATAACATTTCACAGTGGATTAGAAAGGTGGAAACAGTATCCAGTAGGCTGAAAGTTCAAGAAATGAATCAGACGGCCCTAATTTGTTCCTTCAAGGTCAGAGGTTGCACACACGGTAAATAGAAAGCACACCCAAAGGGACACCATGAGGAGTTTGGGGGCCCCGTGCCTTGATGGGGACAGTGACCACAGAGATCTATGCAGGTGTTAGAATTCTTAGAACTGTCTTCTCAGAAGTCCCCGGCAAGCTGCTGCTTTTCTCTGTTTTCTAGAGAAGAAAGATCAGATCAGGGCGTGAGGTGGAGCTGGGGGGCAGGAGCAGGGGGGCTAGGGGGGGCAGGATGGTCGCAGGGCCAGGCTGGGCCCGGCTACAGACAGACAGCCGGCAGGCACAGTGGAGAAAGGCTGGGCTGCAAAGAGGCGGGGACAGGGCTGGCCCAGGCCCAGAGGCGGGGTCAGGACCCCGGGCAGGGGGATGTGGGGCCAGCCCAGGGCGGCAGCAGTGAGGCCTGGGTCCTCACCAGTCGCCCCACGAGCTCGGGTATGCTGGCGGGGCACGGGGGGCGCAGGGCTGGGGGCTGGTGCCGAGGACCAGGAGGAGCGGGCTGTTGCTGACGAGTGCTCTGCTGTCCCCGCAGTCACTGTGAGGGCCCATCTCACCGGGTGGCTGATGACCCTGAAGAAGACCTTTGTCCTGGCCCCCAGCTCCGTGCTGCGCATCATCGTCCTCATCACCAGCCTCGTGGTCCTGCCCTACCTGGGGTATGCTGTCGGGGGGGATTCGGGGTCCCTCTGCCCCCCAAGTACATCTGCATTTCCGGGTGGCCTCCCCAAGCACATCCAGAGTTAGAAATGCAGACTGACACCTTCTTTCTCCGCCCAGACGGCAGGGGGGAGGCTGCTCAGTACTTCTGGGGTCAGGCCCACTCCCACGATTCGCTGCGCACTTGCTACGGGAGGCAGGCAGGGGAAGGGGACTAACAAAAGGGGGGAAGCATGTCATCGCCCCACATCCTCAGGGCAGGGGGGACGGTGGGCTCACGAGCAAGGGGCCAGCCAGCCGGTGTGGAGCCGAGACCTGGAGGGGACGCTGAGGTGGGGGGCAGCTCGCCTCAGAGCCCTGGCCCTCCCCACTCACGAGGTGCAGCCCTTCCAGCCAGTTCCTATCTCATCTGCACCTCTCCTCCCGGCTTTCTGCTGGCTTTCTGCTCTATCTGTGCCCCAACACGGCTCCAACGGACAGGTGGCCTCTGTGTTCCCATCCGCAGGGTGCACGGAGCCACCCTGGGCGTGGGCTCCCTCCTGGCAGGGTTCGTGGGAGAATCCACCATGGTCGCCATAGCTGCGTGCTACGTCTATCGGAAACAGGTGAGCTGGCCCCGCAGCCTCCCCGCATGCAGGGAGACCCAGGCGGCGCCTCACGGGCCCCCAGTGGGAGGCGGCAAGGCAGTGGCCCCTCACATCCGTCCCCTGCATCCGCAGGACCCACACTGCTCACCAGAACCCCAGGGCCCCTCTCGCGCATGAGTGGTCCTCACGGCCAGAGATGCTCAGCCCTCGGTCAGGTTCAACAAGGGCATAGCTTATCATGGGGTCATGGAGATGACGATTCCTTTCACCTGTTGTTTCAAAAAGCAGCCCTCCTGCTCAGGGGGGACCCTGAGGACACCACCCTGCAGCCTCGTGTTGCCTCTAGAGAACTAGACATTGTAGAAACCAAATAACCCTTTGACCACACAAGAAGATGCTGGAAAGGTGATTCCCTTTGCCACCGATCCATCCTCGGAGTCCTTACAAACTCTGACCTGATCACTGCGAAAGGACCAGTCTAGAAAATGTGGGTGATCACGATGCCCTGTCCCCACTCTCTGCCTCTGCAGATCCCGTCCCTTCTTCCACCTAACACACCACCAGGAAGTCTTCCCAGCTCCCCACCACACACACACACACACACACACACACGCACGCACGCACGCACACTCACTACATACGCCACTGTTTTCACGGAACTCACTTATCCTGCAGGGTTACCTAATTGTTTGGAGGTACAGTTGTAAGAGTATGACTACTTGGGGAGCAGGAGGAATGACATGAGCCGGGGAATGGTTGGGGGTAGAGGAGGGAAGGGGCCCAAGAACGGATCTCCCGGGCTCACCAGTATGATCCCAGCCATGGCAGCTGGGTGAGGAGGGCTGAAATTGGCAGAGATTGGGACCCAACCAAGGTCGGGGGTTTTGCCTGCAAGTGAGATTAAAGTGACTGCAATTATTGAGCATTTCGCCTAAGCTGATGAAAGAGGAGAGAAGGGACCAGAAGGCCCATGGGGCAGGGTCCTGGAAGGAGGGGCCAGACAGTGGCCAGAGGTGGAGGACCAGGCCCTTGAAGCTTGCCTGTCAGTGGTGCTGAGGGTGTTGATAATGATGGGGGGTGGGGCGGGCGGGCGGCTGGAGAACCTGACCCCCAAGGGGAGAGTCAGGGCACAGAGAGGCCGTTTACTGCAAGGTGAGCAACATGGCAGTGCAGTCACCAGGAAATGGGACTGGCGATTGGCCGGCCTGGGGCGGGGTGGGGGGGCAGGGGGTGCGGAATATCCCGAGAGCAGGTGAGCCCAAGCTCTTGGGAAGGGGGAGCAGTCCGCACGTGGTGGAAGGAGGCGGCGGGGGAGGGTGCACTCCCGCTCGGGGCCGGCAGGGGGCAGACGGGGTTCCCCAGAGCTCCTAGCAGAGCGGCGGCCACCCCCGTCACTGGAGATGCAGCCCCGGTGAGGCCACCCCCACCATCAACGAAGCCCAGGTCTGCCGGGAGGGGCTCCCTGAGACCCTGGCGGCCACCCTACTCTGTTGCGACGGAGCCCTGTCCCAGCCCCACCCTGACGCCTCTTGTTGGGTCTAGAAAAAGAAGATGGAGAACGAGACTGCGGCCGAGGGGGAGGACTCGGCGATGACGGACATCCCGCCAGCAGAGGAGGGGACGGACGTCGTGGAAATGCGGGAGGAGAACGACTAAAGCCGGGCGCAGGGGCGCTCGAGACGGCCCCGCGGCTCCGTCTCCTCTCCCGTCGTGTTCTGTTCTGTTCTTGGCTTTGGTTTTGGTTTTGGTTTAACGGAAGAGGCCTTGATCGGAAGGTTTCGTGTAAATTCCCGGGCATACTGGGTATGCCCGCCCTGCCGGGGGGACCTCAGCGACGGTCTCCGCTGTCGCTTTGTAAAAACAAACGGAACCACCGAGTTCGCGCCCCCGCATCCCGAACCTGCAGAAGACGCGGCTGCCGCCTCCTCCCTCGGACAATCTCCACTTGGAACCAAAGGACTGCGGCTGCGCCCTCGGCGCCCTCGGCCACCACTGCCCAGCGGGCCCGACTTGACCCCGTCCCTTTGCATCTCTCTTAACGAATCAACAGGTTACAGCTCGGCTTTCTGGGGTGGGCTTCCCAGGAGCGCGGCTGTAACCCAGAGACGTGGCCCCGGAGGCCTCCGCCCCGCAGTCCGAAGCCACACTCGTGCGCGGGGATCCGCGACAGGCTGCGGCCTGGAGTGGCCGTTCACACTGGGGAATGCACTTGTGAACGCGCTGCACGGACGGGCATGACCTCCTTCCTGTAGGAAGGTTCGAGATGCCAGGGGAGCCGTGCGGACTGAACGATCGCATTGCACCGGCATTGTCCTGGTTCGAGCGAGCTCCCGCGTTCCAGACCCCGCCGTGTACATACATGAGCTAACTTTTTTTTTTTTGAAGTTGTCACAAAGCGCATCTCCAAATTCCAGCGTCCTCCCCGGCATGACTTTCCCCGAAGGCTTGTTTTTCACTCACCTTTCCTGAAGATGGCGCTAGAGCAAGTGAAATGGAGCATTCTAACTTCGCGGTCTTAGTTTTTAAAGGGAACCGAAGCTTTAAGTCCTAATCTAGCATTCTAATGCCAGGTTGCCGTATCGTAACTTTTAAAGTAGATTCGTTACCTGGTTCCGCTCTTAGTCATAACCATGCGGTGCAGGTGATTTCACGCCACACGATAAAGCAAGACATTTTATAAACGATAGCAAAGTCACTATGTGATATTCCCTGAAATGACACATTTGAAATCCATTTAGTGCAGTATATTTTTCTAAGTTTTGGAAAGCGGGTTTTTTCTTTAAAAAAAAATTATGGACACAGTTCACTAAATTCTTGATTTCGTCAAAATTCTAGACTGAAAGAACCTAAACACAAAAATATTTTAAAGATATAAATATATACTGTATATGTTATGTAATTTATTTTAGGCTATAATACATTTCCTATTTTCGCATTTTCAATAAAAGGTCTCTAATACAATACGGTGATTGCTTGTGTGCTCCACATACCTGCAGCTGAGACGTATTGTATCGATGAACATTGTATCTTCTTTACGGCAGTTTTACGGAGTCTGTCATTTGTATATAAATGTAAGGATCAGTAAATGAGAAGAGAACTATTTTTAATTATGGGTAACAGGGGTGTAAGTGGGGTCAGCTGGCATAGACAATATTGGGAGTGGAAATACTTGCCGGAAGGGCAAAAAAGGAAGAAAAAGGCAAGCCTTTTATGTTTATTGTTTTCAGTGCTGTGTACTCATATTGTTCCTCATAAAAAAAGAAAGAAAAAAGAATGTAAGGCAACAAGTCAGCCATGAACATCACAGGGTTGCATTCACATTTCTGGACATCCAGTGACCGTTGGGTGTGCCCACCACGGGGACAAATCTTCATGTGATTCCCCTGAGTGACTTCTCCCCCGTATATATGAGTGCTGGGAATTAAGATGCAGAGCTTTCGGGTGATTTCAGGGGGAGATCGGAGAGGATGTGGGGGAAGTCTAATTGTATCAGCTTTTTAAAAGTACGTGACTAGAAAATTAAACAGCAGTATTTTTTAACATGTGTGACTATTTCGTGCTTGTGGGGCTGGAGCTTAAAAATCAAATTGAAAAAAAGCCACCTCTTTCCAAGTTGGGGAAAGATCAGCTAGAGACCCTTCGTGAAGCACCTAGAACGTGTCCTTAGAACTTCTTAGAGATTCCGTCGGGGATGAACATTCACGGGCCATCCACGTGTCGTTTCTGTCTCAGAGAACATGAAAAGCCGCCCCAAATCCAGACCACGACGACAGAGATTGTGCAGGACGTGTCAAAAACTGTTGTCCGGAAGCCCACCAGCCCTCACACATTCCTTCGCTCGGGCTGCTCAGCCTGACACGCACACCTTGACTTCTGGCGCGGTCCCTTCTGACCGCCACGGACGGGAAAGGCCGTCAGACCAGAAAGGGGAAGACACTTCCTCTGCCCCACCTTCTAGAGTAAGGAGGGCCACACATTTGACTTTGCCGGCCAAAAAGAGATTTCCCCAACACAGGCTTCTTTCTTACTGCACGTCGCTCAGCTGACACAAATACTCAGAAGGGCGCGGTGCCTATGTCCCACGTCAAGGACCATGAAAAGACCCGCTGTGACTCTCTCCGTGTTGAGTGACCTGTAGACAAAATACAGTCTAAAACTACAGGGACATACAGCCGTTTATTATTTTTTTATAGTTTATTGTCAAGTTGGTTTTCATATAACAGCCAGTGCTCATCCCCGCAAGTGCCCCTCTCCATGACCATCACCCTCCCTCCCCTTTCCCCCACCTTCAGCCCTCAGTTTGTCTTCAGTATTCGAGTCTCATGATTTGCCTCCCTCCCTCTCCCTCTTTTTCCCCCTTCCCCTCCCCACAGTCCTCTGTTAGGTTTCTCCTGTTAGACTTATGAGTGCAAACATATGGTATCCGTCCTTCTCTGCCTGACTTATTTCACTCAGCATAACACCCTCGAGTTCCATCCACGTTGCCATGAATGGCCAGATGTCATTCTTCCTCATTGCCATGTAGGACTCCATTATATAGATAAACCATATCTTCTCGATCCATTCGTCAGGTGATGGACATTTAGGCTCTTCCCATGATTTGGCTATTGCAGAAAGTGCCGCTATGAACATTGGGGTACACGTGCCCCTATGCCTTAGCACTCCTGTACCCCCTGGGTAGACCCCCAGCAGGGCTGTTGCTGGGTCACAGGGGAGGTCTACGGATAGTTTTGAGGGGCCTCCGCACTGCTTCCAGAGCGACGTCCAGCCATTTTTAACTTGAATGCTGAGACGTGAGTGGGAGCAGCTCAAAGCAGTCTTTCTGCACTGAGGGTTCTCCCTGTGCAAACCCGGGTCAGAACGACCCCTTGTGTGGCCTCTCTGCTTTTTTGAGGGTCGTATGCCAGGTCATTCTAAACATGAAGGTGCCATGTGGTCTGTTCCACTTGGAGCTTGGTGGCACTGGACATCAGCTGCCCAAGAATTGAGCATCAAGAACCAGGCGCAGCCGGCTCCAGCAGTCACGGTAGGGTGGGACCCACCGGCCACAAGGCCCAGGGCGTGCTGAGGGGTCTGCACCCTGGCCAGGGCCCCTCCTGTTTGGGAGTCTTATTTAATGTGGGCCCGGAAGGCCAGTGGTTTACATCACTGGGTAAGAGCCGGGCCCGGCCCCTCGCTGCCTGTGTTGGGCTTGCCTTGTGCCAAAGGCCCCCCTGTTCCGTGTTTGTGTTTGGTTTGTGTGTCCGCCCTAGCGGGTGGTTTGGCTTTGGAAATGCCCATGGAAGGCCGATTGCGTCAGAGAGAGTAGCTTCGGTGCCGGTGTAGGATTTATCAGACGCGGCCAAGGAAAGCTTCGGTACGGTAGCAAACGCACCTTACTTTTCACTCTTCGGGGGCTGCCAATAAATCACCCTTTTTTGTGTGCTCTTAGTTTCTAGAAATGAAACAGTTTAAAGACTCAGTAGTTCTCTGACTAGAGTTGTTTTCCTTAATTCAGACTGAAGCAGGAGAGAACAAAACCAGTGTTGCAAAATAGGAAGGATTTATAATGTTGTACTTAAGTGACGTTATCTCGAGAAACATTCTCTTGTATTTAAAAAAATCTTTCTACTCCCGGGGCGCCTGGATGGCTCTGTTGGTTGAGTGTCTGACTCTTGATTTCAGCTCAAGTCACGATCCCAAGATCGTAGGATCAAGCCCCACGTTGGGCTCCATGCTGAGCGTGGGGCCTGCTTGAGATTCTCTCTCTCTCTCTCTCTCTCTCTCTCTCTCTCTCTCTCTCTCTCTCTCTCTCCTCCCCCCCTCCCTCTGCCCTTCTCTCCCCCACTCACTCTCTCTCGAAAATAAACATAAAAAAAATATTTCGACTTCAGCTGTGTTCCAACCAGCTACGGCTTCTGGCCTTTTTGTCTGCAGGACAGCCGACCCCTGAACTTAGGCTGAAGTTTTCCATCAAAGTGATGCACACTTTGTTTTTTTTATGTTCTAAGTCCTGCCCCATGTTTTGTAACCAATATCACGACGGGCACAGCTTTATGAAACAGGGCAGTTCGAGTGGCGAGACGGGCACTGCCGCCACGTCCGTGAAACGTGGACCCCACCTGCCTGCCGCACAGCCGCCCTCACGCACGGCCTCACACGCCTCTTTCATAAAAAGCATTTGAACCAGAGAAAAGCATGTTTTTGAGCCACATGTTTGGCAAACATTCGAGAGGCTCCCTCTGCGTGGCTGAGTCTCTATTTCTGTCATTTGAAGTAGCAAAACATCACCTGACTCATCAGCTGATGAAACCACCCGTAAAACAGGATGTAGAAGCAATCCGAAGGCGAGTGTGCGAAGAGGCCGTGCCGCCTGCCCTTTCAAAGGCTACGCATCTAAGATTAACTGCACCAGTGTTCAAAACGACAGAAATTTCATTATGCGATCAATATAACCCAAACTCTGCTCAGACATCAGAAAACAGGTGTGTGTGTGTGTGTGTGTGTGTGTGTGTGTGTCGTTTACTAACTGATCTCAAACGGAAAAAATAATGGAGAGAAGATGGCAAGAGCTTGTTCTGAGCAGACTTTCTTCTCGAGGAAAGGTCCGAACTGTTAGCCTCTGCTAAGCAGAGCATCAAAGGTGGGCCTCCTGAGTCATCATTGTGGTTTTTTTTTTAATCATTCATTGCCAAGTCCGACTGGTTCTGTAAGATCTTTCCCTCTGCTTCATTCGTAATCAGCGTGGGCCTCCAGGTCTGTGTAAGATCTACGCCCTGGTGTCGATGGCAGTCGGCTACACATAGGTTCACACGTTTCTTACACTGCACCTCTTTCTAAGTGAGGTTGCAGAGCGTAAGTGCACTCTACTAACAAGACTGAAACGGCCTTCCACAGTCCGTGCACGTCAGCAGGACTGCAGAAGAGGGGCGCCTGGGCGGCTCAGTCGCTTGGGCATCTGACTCTGGATTTCGGCTCAGGTCACCATCCCAGGGTTGTGGGATTGAGCCCTGTGTCGGGCTCTGTGCTGACCGTGGAAATTTCTCTCTTTCTCTCTCTGCCTCTCTCCCCTCCTCGCGCTAAAATTAAAAGCAAAACAAAACAAAACTCACAAGAGGTAGGATCCCCTTCTATGTCCAGGAGAAGCGGCTTCCTTAGGTTAAAGAAAGCTGGAGACAGACCAGCTTAAAATGCTGGTATCACTCACTGTCTGGCTTCAGGGAAATCCAGCGGCATATGGAGACTGGTTGGTACCGTAAATTTTAGAGGCAGACGTTCTCCAGCCATGAACCGAGGACAAGAAATGGTGCATTTGGAGTTGGGAAACCTCACAGCCAGGTGGACTCTGGTTCCCTGAAGCATGGGGCCATGAACATAGGGGGCTCGCCGTTTGGAGGAATCTACTATGAAGGTGAAGTTCAGACCACCCTGGTCGAACGAAGGAGGCCCAAGGCGCAGGTCAACACCAGGGGCCCAGCACCCTCAGCACCGACCAGTCCCCACAAAGCAGACACGTTCACTTAGCAGTGCCACAATCACGGCATCTCCAGAGGCGAAGACACAGCAACTTGAACCTGTACTTGGTTTGCTTAGTGATGAGTGGAGAGGGCAGATGACCAAGGAGCTAGTCAGAGGACTTGGGACCTTGCCAGAGCCCCCCCATGAGATCCTGGTCAAGTCTCACAGGCTGGCGCTCACTCATTTAAGGAGAGCTAACTGGCAGGACCTTCCACATCCCTCAGCCCTCTCTGGCCTCATGGCTGTCACCTGCACAGTGAGAGGCTTGGGATGTCACTGCTAAGGTCCTTCTGGGGCCACTACTCCGTGGAGGACCTAGGATTTAGAACACGGTACCAGATCCCATAAGGGAAAGATCAAATTGCCTCATCTTTCCTTTCAGATCTGAACGTTCGCAGTGATCCCGGATTTTTCTTGTTTTTAACAAAACGAGGTCTCCTGGGAGTCATTCCACATGTGCCATGGCTGCCAGTTTACCAGCTTTGCAGTCTCACATCAAAACTGTGGGTTTAATGGCAACCAATCACGTCCAGTCGGACTTTGGTTAAAATCAGCCTGTCCTGTGTGGCCTCTGGTTAAAATCAGCCGCGGCGGTCAGTGTGAATTACACGCTGCCCTTGAACCACGGCTGTACGTGTATTTCATAGATGTTCACTTTTGTGAAGAGCTCTTACATACGCTTTGCTTTTCTGGTTATTTTCGGGAGGGCAGAATTTATGCTCATGCGTTGTCAAATGGTTTTCATACTCGAATTTTACTTTAAGCTTAAAGTTGGCATGTGATTGATGGCTTTTTGTTTCTTGATTTTCTTATTGGAGCCATCAGTCTATACATCCCAAATTACAAGATTTACTAATTCTAACTCCATTTCCCTTTTCTTTTTTTTTAATCTTTTTTATGTTTTTTATTTATTTTTGAGAGACAGAGACAGTGTAAGTAGGGGAGGGTCACAGAGAGAGAGGGAGACACAGAATCCAAAGCAGGCTCCAGGCTCTAAGCTGTCAGCACAGGGCCCAACGCGGGGTTCGAACCCATGAACCGTGAGATCATGACCTGAGCTGAAGCTGGACGCTTAACTGACTGAGCCCCCCAGGGGCTCCTCCATTTCCCTTTTCTGACAAACATACAAAAGGCATTAAAAGTTTGCCCTGTACCCTGGTAGCTAGAACCTGTAACCACTGAGTTCTTTAAAAGCCCTTACTTAAATATGACCCATTGCTTCAAATTGTGTTCTATATTAAAATGAATTTTTACTTCCCATAACTGCAGTAATACTGAAAGCACTTCTCTGAAGTACTCGGCCCCTCCCCACCCCTTCTCGATGGGGCACCCAACACGGACGGGCACCAGGACACTGACAGGACTGGAGCCTGAAGCCCCCTTCTGCCCGCCTCCACGGCATCTGTGTTCTCACCAATCCTGACGTAAAAAGCATTGCTCTTTAAAATGTAACGTCTTAACTTCAAAGAATGATGGCTCTCATTGTTTAAGCCTCCCATTACGGATTACA
>PISW01000900.1:330714-452256 GCA_004023785.1 Mungos mungo
AAAGAAAAAAAAAAAAAAAAAAAAACAGGAACTGAGAGTCCTCGTTCTCTCTTGGCTGCTTATTAGCTTTGAGTCCCCCGGGTTGGCCTTCTCTGCTCCAGAACGAGATCTTGTCCAGTTGCAGCCTAGCGTGACATCTGGATTTGCAGAGTCCCATCAAAGGCTGGGAGGCAGACGCAGGGGCGTGTGGGCCAGGGCCCCAAAGGCATGGAACGGACTCAGGCAATCTTCGAACACTCCTGCTGGCCCACTTTCAGCAGACACACTACCACAGCTTTCACGGAGCAGAATGACAGGCAAGCTGGTCTTTGGTTCAGATACTTGAGTCCAAAGACCAAAACAGAATGAACGCAATCGGTGTCCGATGCTACTACCCACCTAAGGCTCCTTCAACCTGATCCGTGTACAAAGCTCTCTTGCTGTAAAGGCCGGTGGCTGCGGTCAGCCAGTCTCCCCCAGCCCCCTGACACTGTTAGGACACCTGCTCCCAGGTCCATTCACCACAGTCAGAAGTGGGGTCTCCCCCGTGCCAGGCCACGCCACGCCCTTTCCCCAGACGCTGCCCTGCCCAGCCTCCCGCCTTCTTCCCCCACAACTGTGTTTATCAGTGCTCCTGGAGTCTGCCCTCTCTGGAAAAGACTAAAAATGGCCCCCACGCCCCAGCCTGCTCCCACCTAAGTTGAGAATCCAGTTCTACGTGCTCTCGGGGTGACCTAATCTGGGCCTATTTCCAGTTCCAAGTACACCCTGGTGATCCCTGGGGCAGCTTTCCCAGCCGGGACTTGTTCCCGTGCTTCAGACCAGTCACCTCCCACCCTGCATCAGAGGGGTCCCAGAGTGGCCTTGGCGTTAGGCCCCTGCCTGCACACTTAACACCCCACCCTCCCCCCATGCGTTCTCCTGACTTCCATCTGGGTGAGTCACATTCCCACCCTCCCAGAAGCCTCCTCCCGGCCCCGCCCCTCCTTCAATCAAGCCACTAGCCCTGGAAGCTCTTTCCCCTCCTCTCTCTCACTTCTGTCCCTCCTCTGCATCCTTAGTCCCTCTGGCTTAGCTCACGTGCTCCCAGTCACCTAGGGCAGCCTTCAGGCTCCTGTGCCTGCTGGATGGTGAGGTGAATGACACCTCCAGGAGTTTTGCAGTACACAACGTGCTCAACCATTCCTAGCAGGCTGACCACCTCCTTGCTTTTCCAGCCTTCCCCCTCATCGGGTTGCTATAAGGAGCTCACACTTACCTGGGTGGGCACCAGGCCGAGCTTGCGCTACGCGCAGTAAACAGAGCCCAGCCAGAAAGGAGGACGCTAACAGCCAATGAGAAGCAGCGTCGTAAGATGGGACCTCATCCGGGTGGCCAGCCTTTCCGCTCGGGTGTCTTCGTGCCTGGCCTCATTCCAAAACCTGTTCCCTCTTTCATCCCCACCCACCAGGAGAGCTTAAAAGAACCCAGATATTTAAAAAGATTATTTGTAGAGGCGGTTTCTTTGCAGAGTGGTACTGAGCGCTTCTCAGCGGTGCGTGCGTGGGTGTGAGTGCTGGGGTGGGGGGGCGGGGGGGACTCAACGCCGTGAGTCTACTGATAGGGTTCTTCAGGAGACACTGGAGCGCCTGAAATGGGGCCCTAGTGGTGGGGATTCGGGGTTCTGGGGTCAAATCTGCCAGAAGAGACAGCCAGAGGGAGGGGGCATCAGGGCTGCCTGGCACATGGCACATTTGACGGGGCAGAAGTCGCAAAGCCTCTCCCATGAGCCAGAGCAGAGCCACACAGATAACAAGTCCACCTGGGGTCATCTAGGGGTCCTGAACAGCTGAACAGGGCTCGGGAGGAGGAGGCTGGGGCGGGGGGGTCACTGGTTTCCTGGGGGCCGCAAAGGTGGAGTGGTGGAGGGGGAGGATGAGCCACAGCATGCAGAAGTGCTGCGGAGAGGCCCGGGTGGGGTGGGGTGGGGGTCTCCACAGATCCCTGCGAGTGCCCCCCGCCAGGAGGCGAGAACAAGAGCGGAGCCATGGCCAGGCTCAGGAGGGAGGCTGGTTTAGGACAGCAACCGTCAAGAGGCAAGAGGAAGAGGTTTGCCCCCAGCACTCCCACTGGCCGCCTTCCCCCTGCTCCAGCCCCAGGGGGTGGGGGGCCAGTGGGGCCGGTTAGTGGTCACTCGTAGCTTTGATCCTTCACGACACAGGGCATTCCAATTTCTGGACGCGGACCATGTTGGGCAACGTAAAATGACCGCCAGGGTCACTGGGAGGGCCAGGGAGGGGACGGCCGGGCTCAGCCCATCCTTGCATCCGGAGTTTGGAACTGCACAGTGCTCAGAGCAGGCTGACTCTTCGGTGAATGGACGAAGGCATTCACACCTTCCTCCCTGGAACATGCTGACCCCAGGACACCTGTGCAGCAGCCCCCCTCCCGAGGCCTTCTCACCTCCACCCCCTCTTCGTCTTGATGAAGGTCAAGCCCTCCATGAACCCAGATAACCTGAGCCAGCTGTCACTTGTGATCAAAAGTGCTCCACACGGATGTGTGCTCGCCCCTTTGTCCGGCTTCCCTTCTCCACGTCCCCTCCCCTACATCTCTTTGGGAAGTACAGAAACGAAAACCAGAAGTATCCTCACATATGACAGTGTAGTTAGGAAGTATGACAGACGGGCAAAGGACATGAGCTCCCAGAGAAGGACCCATGGATGGCTTCGACAGATGAAAGCAGGTTCAGCCTCACTCAAGTACAGGCACGCAAACCGCAGGTCCAACTATCAATTCAGCCAAGATCAAGAACTTGACAGAGGTTGGCGCCGGGAGGGGCCTGAGGGAACTGGCACCCCACTCTCCAGGAGAAATGTCCATCAACGGCACCTCTTCAGCAGACGATTTGGCAAGATGTTTCAAGCACACACTCAACGAGGGAAAGATGAATGTCGTGGGTAAACATGACAAGGCAATGGAGGAAAGAAATCCTAATGGCCAACAGAAACCAAGGAAAGTGTCCACCATTACCAGGATCAAAAGCCAACCAAACTAGATGTCTAGAGGGGCGCCTGGGTGGCTCAGTCGGTTAAGCATCCGGCTTCGGCTCAGGTACTGATCTCACGGGTCGTGAGTTTGAGACCCGCATTGGGCTCTGTGCTGACAGCTAGCTCAGAGCCTGGAGGCTGCTTCACATTCTGTAACTCCCTCTCTCTGACCCTCCTCTGTTCGAGCTGTCTCTCAAAAATAAATTTTTTTTAAAAAACCATTAATATATATATATATATATATATATATATATACATATATTTAAAAAATAAACTAGATGTCTCACTTCCATTTTTTTCCCTTGCTGAATTGTCCGAGTTAAAAATCAAATTTATACCTCATCTCACTCAGGGAACAACACAGCAGACTTCCCTACTGGTGAGACTAAAAATTCTTTCAACTTTTTTTGGATGGTACTTTGGAAATACATTTCAAGACCCTTAAACATGTTGAATCTAGAAACACCTCAAAAGATTTATGAATGAGAATGCATATTACAGCGCTACTTACAGTGACGAAAGCTGGAAACGTCCGGTGGTGGTAACTATATGATGTTTTTAAAAGATGTTTTTAAAACCTTGACAGTGTAGCACGTCCCTCATGACCCGAGCACAATTAGGACGTGATCCTCATGTACAGAAACCAACAACTGCTGTGCTGTTCGCTTTTTATTTTCAGGATTCTCTCCCAGAATGGTGAGGAGTGCCGTCTCCCACAAGACCAGCACGGCACCTGATCTGCCCTGAACTATGCTCCACTCTTGATTTGGGGAGAAGGCACCAGAAGTATCCGGAAGGCACCGTCCTCAGCTGTAATAACCTAAGCTGGTAACAGTGCACGTAAAGTACCGGCGCCACTGTCACCACATCTCTCCACCGCCTATGACCCCAGAGGGCTGCGCTGCCAGGTGGCGGGCAGGGCAGGAAAACCCTCACCCACTCTGGGGAGCTGAGACCCTAGCACCGCCCAGGGCTTCCGGCCGCTAAGGCCAAGTCTGTTCGGCCTCTTCTGGGCGAGAGGTCTAGAATCAACCCTCCAGACTCGGAAGGTCAGAAGGTCATCACTAAGCCACTTACCTGTGCCCAGAGAAGAGGCAGGAGTGGGGGGAGTGAGGAGGGGAGACAAGAGACCCTCTAGAAAGAATGCCCAGAAGGTCTTGAGCAAGACAGAGATTGAGTGAAAACGTCCTGTATAAATACACGCTCATTTTGCACACACACAGCACAGTTGGTGTTTCACCATTTGATGGGGGGTAAAAACATTCCTACCTCCCTAGGACCCACAGCCTCAGCCTCTCTTCTCCACACCTGCAGGTGGTGGGAGGCTATGGAGAAATGCCAGCAACACCGCCCTTGGAACTGAGAACACCGTAGTTCCCTAAGTGGAGGGGAAAGCGTGTTTGTATCGGATGTTCTGTCCACTGGCCAACTGCGCGGTGCGGTGGAGGAGAGCCTGCTGCTGTTTGTCCCGGGACGGTCTCCCTGCGCCGGCTCCTGCCGCACTGCTGACGGACGCCGGCCCCCCGTCAAGGTTCCTCAGAAGCCCAGCACCAGTTTGCAAACGGACCCCAGACTCGGTTCTTCAACCACCGGGAAGGGAGGTCTCTGCGGCCTTCAACTTCACTCTCCGGCCCCTGGAGCACCTAGGAGAGCCCCGCCGTCCCCGTCTTCAGGTTATTCACTTCCTTCCGGACAGTCTAACTCCTAGCGCGCACGAGTTCCTGCTGTGACACTCGTGGGTGCGGTTCCGTCGGTCTGACCTGCGTGGACACCTGGCATGGCACACGCACCACGGGCCTCTCCCGGTAAACACGGGGCAAGGGGGGGTGCGCACTGGGACTGCCGCCCTGCCTCGCGGGCCTAGGGGATCTCCTCTGACGGCCCGGCAAGGCCCGGCAACGTGGGCGCCCCTCGTCCTGAATCTAGACCCAAGGCCAGAATGACGCACCTCACTATTCTGCAGCACTTACGTGGCACTGTGACGTCATCGGGCATCATAGGCCTGTGGGGGCGGAGGCAGATGTCTAGAAACTTAAAGTTATTGAACCCAAACCTCCAAAGTCCTCAAAGGCAACACAGCAGCACAGCCAGGCTTCTGATCTTTTATTTTCTGTGTTTATTTCTGATTATTTATTTGTACAATCCTCGGGGGCCCTTGCTAAAGGGGGTCCAAGGTCAGGCCTCCAGTCAGCTCGGCCTCCAGCAGTGAAGACTTGACTCAAGTCACAGTAGGAGTTCCCGCCGCCGGCCCCGCCCCACCATCCGCCACAGGCAGGGGCAGAGCCCAGCCCCAAACTGACCAGAGGGGACAAAGCACCCTTCTTGGGGCAGTTTTTGAGAAAGGCTAACATCTTTACTGTGTAAACAGAGGAAGGCTTTGCTAAACAAGCCGGGAGGAGGAGGGCCAGAGCGCTCCAAACTCACAACACTGAACGTCAGAAGCTGCTACAATGCCAGTAACACCACCAAAAATGAGGAGGGATTTCATTAGATACATTCATTTTGGCTTTGTTCCCACATCGAAATACTCAGAGGTAATCAACATCCCGCGGTTCCTGTAAAGGGTACCATATTTTAGCACCGTTTATGGACATACAGATCGAGGCATTTCTTATCATAGAAAAGCTCCTACAATTTAAGTACAAAATATTATTTTGAAGTTCATAATTCAGCTCAACCCCTGGTTACTAGGTGAACAACCTTACTAAGACCGCAGGTATTTTCGAGGCCTGTAGCCTTCCCTTATATTAATCCTGTTCTGGATCATTCCTGACCCAGACTTCCAGTGAAGAAATCAACATGACAGATAAAATTCTAGCCAGGGCTCTCCTTCACTAACAGCCCTGGCTAGGAATAATCATTCAAAATATTTAAATACACAGATGGCCATCAGGCCTGGGAACAGTGATATTCTGTAATAAATGGTTTGCTGATAGGATACTTCGATGCAATTAACATATCTGTATTTCCAGACTTTAAAGGCCATTCTGTATAATTTCATTATAGGTACTAACCCATTCCAGCATTCCTATTCTAATAAATTTCAATTTTCCATGAAAAAAATACAAGTGGGACAGCTCACCTTCCCCCCTCCCAAACGCGGCTGGGTCCCCTGCTGTGGCTCAGGCATACTTGCCCCTACCCACCTGTGGTGGAGGGGGGGAGGGGGAGTTGGGGGAGGGGGAGGCAGGCTGGGGGAGGTGGAGGCGGGATGGGGGAGGGGGTGGGGTGATTGAGGTAAGGGAGGCAGAGGGGACACTGGGGGGGAGGGGGAGACGGGATGGCGGAGCCCACCTCGCCCCCAATGCCAGCAGCCACCATGGCTGGCAGACAGCCGAACTGGGTTAATTTTGTGCTTTTCCAGGCCAAGTTACAAACTGAATGATAAAGCCTTTAATCATCAGTTGCCCCGTCTTTATTTTTTGCACAACTCAGTACGGCTCCCTGGTCTATCTCCTCCGAAGGGATGATCAAGGCTTTCCAGAAGAGTCAAAGCATTAAATCTTACGCTTCCGCCAAACAGTAAAATATGATAAATTTTAGGAAAAGGGATTTGCAGAATCCTTACACAGAAGTCCTTCTATCATTCAGATTTTGTCTACTTATAGTCCAGGCCCAGGAGGTCTGTCAGGCATCCGCTGTTTTGTCTTAAGTGACATTTCTATCCTAAAACCGGTTTCTCCTTCAATTCACTTCTTACACTTCGTTGGGCCGTTTCTGCCTTTTGCCAAACAATCTGGGGACTCGTGGCCCTTGGCACACGTTTCAGATTCACTTCGCACACACAGAGAGCTTCCTTTTCGCTGGGTTTTAAGGAGTCACAGATTTCTGCGTATGCCTACAAATAAGATTCCCTGGAGGTTTATACTTCTGAAAGTACTTCTGGGATTTCAAGAGGGGAGGACCTGCAGAGTTCTGCTTAATAAAAAGAGAAGAAAATGATCAACTGCTTTCACGTCAGAAAGAAGAGACTACGGGAGTCGTGTGCAAAGGCAGCAGCAGTAAGAGCAGTAAGAGCGCTCAGGCACTAACGGCGGCGACGGAGCACCTAACGACGGTTATCCGAGACCTTCCGGAAGCAGCTACAGACTGCCTTGGGCGGAGGGGCAGGGCAGGAGAGAAAACACAGCCTCTTAAAATACAAAGCACATAAGAACCCACAAAAGTTGTTCCTTCATTGGGGAGGTGTTAAGACTCACGTGGCCTGAGTTTTCCCGGATAAGCCTTACAACTGCAAGGACCAGAAGAGTGAAAGGATCCAAGGGCAATGCCTGAAAGCTTTCATCATCAGCGCCTACCGCCTACCGAACGCGATCTGGGCCATCTAATAAAAGGGTAAAGGGCTCTATGAGGAAAGCGGGGTCAGCCCCGTTCTGCGTGTCTCAAACATCTCCAGCTATGCCGTACTCTAAGGAAGATGATCGGCAGACACTTCAGCTTACGCCCAGCTAGGCCCGGATCACAAGTGAAAAACCACATGCTGGCCTCCTGTCCCCCACCCTGGCCGTCACCATCGTGCACATCTGAGTCAAATCAGTGTGTGCTCCGCAGGCAGCTGTGCACGCAGGTGAGGAGGGGAGCCGGAAAACGTCCTGGGGAAGCAAGGTTGATTCCAGGGAACTGGTTACAGGGAAATTCTTTCAGGCTAAACGCACCTTAAGTGAGCTCAAAGGGAGATGTCATGCCTGCCTAAGACGGAGATCATCTTCCTGCCAAGACCATAGGGTCCAAACGTCTGAGGTCTCGCAATAAACTCCGGGGATGACGGGGAGCCCCGTGGGGCCCCCGCTGCGTTCCCTTCTAGAACGCTAGAGGCCCCTCGAGGCAGACTAGCCTGCATCTGCTGTGGTCTCAGTGCACTCTCCATTCTGCTGCTGTCATCCCACCAGCCCAAGATCAGGAATGATTAATGGAATTAAGACTCTGGGCAACTGAAGCTGCAGGTTGCAACAAAGAAATATTGTTTTTTTTTTTAAGTCTGCCGATCATCTGTATTTCCTGAGCTATTGTTTCTTTGAAGGTTTTGCTTCTCTGATGCTAGGATCCCACGAAACCCGGATAACAGTCCGAGAGCAGAGTTCAGTAAGGCGCTGGGACAGAAAGCAACTAACTCAAACACATGCTTTCAAACTGTCATCAGTGTGGTGGTGAAGACCAGTCTCTGCACTCGAACAAGCATCCACAGGAACAAGACAGAAGTATGCGAGTAAACAGTTGCCCAGAAGTCCAGTTCAAGTTCACCAAGACCAGAACATGTTCAACATGCAAAGAGAGATGATCACGAGCATTATTAAATTCCACAGCAGGTATGAACCAACAGCCAGAGGCCATGCAGCCCAGACAGAGACCCTCACTGCCCTGTGCCTCAACATTTTCAGTGTGCTTTAAAAAATGATCAAGAATGAATCGTAAGCACTTCCTGTTGTACAGTTACAAACACTGAAATGAAGCATGGAGGCCAATAAGAAGTCATTATTGTTACTTTAATTTGGCTTCTAGGTATCTCCTTGTTCAAGGTACCATCGATTTCACAGTGAAAGCCACGAAGCCTCTCCAACGCTTTCACACACATTCAGAACAGAACGTGATGCAAACACTCTAATGAACACTTACAAAACGTGGCGTAAGTTACTGATGAAGTAATGTGGAAACATTAATGTAACAGTCTGCATAGTTTTGTGTGTCCTCTGAGTTTTTTCATGAGCGTTTTAATTTTTAAGTATAAAGCAAAACTTAAATTTTCAAAGAAGGTTCGCCACTCCCAAAAGACATCTGATGGCTTATGAAATATGCTAAACTGAACCAAATGAAGCCTGGAATTACTACAAAATAAAGCTCGGTACCTCGAGTAACTCTACCCCCACGACGCTGGTACCGCTCACACCCCACGGGGATGATCTGGACCCTCGCCACCCCGGTCACCCCCAGGCCTCGGGGCGGGCAGTCGCTGAGAGCCAGGAACGCCCCTGCCTCCCTCAGACTCCCCAAGCCCAGTCGCGGGTGGCCGTCCTTCGGCACACGGTTTTAGCACACGCGTCTGCTGCATCTTACTCCCGAAACCTCCCAGGTTCTTTGCTGTCGGTGCCCAGCAGAATTTGGCAGCAGAAACAGCCTCAAAACCACACCATGGAAAGGGCTCACAGGGAAATCGAGACCCAGCTCCCTCTCACTTCTGAACTCAGACGAGTGCCTACCATCAGCAAGCCTCAGTTTCCTGCTCTAAGAAGGCAGGTGGATCTCAGCTCCATTCGGACCATAAAACGGCACGTCTGTGAAACGGAGAAAACTCAACGGCCCAACGCTAGAGCTCACCCGGCTGCGCGCCACCTGCAGGAGGCGCCAGGCCAGGCGCGGCCTTGCCCGCAGGCACCCCCCCCCCCTCCGCCCGCACTCTCAGAGTGGGGAGTGCCCGCAGGCCCCCCGCCGGCACTGCCGCACTCTCAGAGTCGGGAGTGCTGTGCCGCCACACCCCTCGGCAGCTCCTCCTCCAGCCTTAAGTATCTTTGTGGACCCAGTGCTTAATCTTCTAGGAGACAGTCTGCATAGGACAGCTTTAACGATCCCGTGTCCAAACCGCTGCTCAGCAGGACTGTCAGAGGGTGCTGTGTCACCCGCGGCTCCGCGGGCTCCATCTCGGAGTTGTGCCACGTGAGCTGCAGGGCAGAGGCCCGTCGCCACCAAAACAAAAAATGACCATCTTAAGAAAAAACGGAGAGCGAGTTTACATTAGAGAGTTTGATTTTTGAGACATAAAGAACACATTCCTCTCCGAGAGGAGTCTCCTGTGGTATAAAAGATCTGTGTTACGAGAAGACGTAGTTTGTACCTTCCGAAAGAAGCACCCTAAAGGCCCCCGGGGAGACGTATTGCATCAAAGGTGAGGGAAACACTTGGTTAATCCATATTATCACAAGCTGTCTTCAGAACAGCCCCGTCCAGCTTGGCCCTCGGGCCCCACCGGTTCCCGCAGGCCATCCTGAGACCCGAGGGCCGCGGCCCGGAGCGGCCGGCGCACCTTGGCCGTGGGGCCGGGCTGTCCAGGCGCGCGTCTCACAGACTCGTCTCCTCGCACACTCTGACGGGGATGTTGTAGTGCCGGTCGTCCTCGGCGATCAGGGTCACCACCGGCCAGTCCAGGGGTGGGTCGGTGGGGTACACCGTGACGAACTCTTCCGTGCTGAACTTGGAGAGCCGGTATACCCGAATGGTGTGGCGCACGGCATAGGCCAGGAGGAACATCTCCACCTGCGGAAGAGAGCAAACAGGCTTGCGGAGGGGAGCCACGCTGCAAGATACGGCGTACCCCCGCTCCCTCCGGGCACGGCGAAGCGCAGCCCTTCTGCCTCCTGGGCCCGGCCTCTGGGCCTCTCCTCCACAGGTGTTACAAAAAAGCAGATCATCAAAAATGGACTCAACATCTGATAAGGGACTTGTATCCAGAATATATAAAGAATTTATGACTCAGGGCACCTGGGTGGCTCAGTCATTTAAGCCTGGGACTTCGTCTTAGGTCATGATCTCAGGGTTTGTGAGTTCGAGCCCCACATCGGGCTCTGTGCTGACAGCTCGGAGCCTGGAGCCTGCTTTCAGATTCTGTGTCTCCCTCTCTCTCTGCTCCACCCCTGCTCACACTGCCTCTCTTTCTCTCTCTCAAAAATAAACGTTTAAAAAAAAGTTTTTTAAAAGAACTTTTATAACTCAACAATTAAAAAAAACAAATAACCAGTTCAAACACTGGGCAAAGGATCAGAGAAGAACAGACATTAAACCAGAAGAGATACGCAAATGGGTAATTGGCACCTGAAAAGTCATCAGAGGGATGCAAACCTAAGCAGCACTGAGCTGCTGTTTCACACCCCCCAGAACAGTTAGATGGGACACGCCAGCACGGGGCAGGGCCTCCCGACAGGCACCGGGCTTCCAGGGGGTGATAAACACGGTTTGGAATGTGACACGGCGGAGGTCATACGACGTTTAGATGTACCAAGAGCCACAGAGTTATACACCCCAGACTGGTTAATTCTGTGTTACGTGAACTTAATTAAAAAAAAGAAGTATATCTTAGGTATGTACCCAAGAGAAATGAAACCGTGTGTCCACACAAAAATCCTGCACATAAATGTTCGTAACAGGATTATTCAGAACAGCTGACACTGTCCATGGACTGGAGAACGAAGAGAGTCCTGGCCTCACGGCGGGGAGACACACTGCAGCACGGGTGATCTCGAAAACGCTGTGCTGAGTGACAGAAGGAAGTCACACAAAAACATGTACTTCATGATTCCATTTATAGGAAGTGTCCAGAACAGGCAAATCTCTAGCAACAGGAAGTAGACTGGTGGCTGCCTGGGGCCGGAGGGAGGGGAATTAGCACCAATCAGTACAGGGTTTCTTTGAGGAGTGACCGAATGGTCTAAAATTAAACTACTGAGATGCTGTAAAACTCTATAAGATACTACAAACCACGGAGTTACACTCTTCAGAGGGTAGACTTTATGGTATGTAAATTATCTCTCAATAAAGCTGTTATGTTTTAAGAACGGACTCGCCCTGACAGCAGACTTTGTGAGGACTCAGAAGAACGAACTTTGGTCTAATTTGCAAACCAGCCGCACCAGACTCTTCGCTGAAGGCACGTGCTTCGGTTCAGGAGACGTAGGTAGCCTACGCTGAAAGGGCGGGTAGTTTTTGTAAGCAGATGCCGTGGATTCCGCCCGACCCGGCACTGACCGTCAGCCTCTGCTCTTTCCTACACACCAGGAAAAGGTAAGCGCAAGTGGGTCGCCTAAGCAGGAAGGTAGCACTTTGGATGGATAGCCTTAAAAGCTACTTTAACGGCTGGCTATCCCACTAAAAAGGACTTAAGCTTTTTAGGGTAGTATAATGAGGGCGCTACCCACAGTGCAAGGCGTGGTGAGTCACGGGCCGGAACTGCACTGGGTCTCTGTGTAAAATCCCAAACTTGCATCTCCGTGAAAGATCCAAGAGCAGGCTAGTCTCTACTGGCTAAGGTGACTCCATTTCTATTTTTACAGGATGCCACCTAATACCGCTGCTGCTGCCAAGACTCAGTAGGCCCCTCTGCTTCATTTAGTTGTGCCCACCAGACGCGAGGGTGCCGATCCCATCCACCGTCCGGCAGAAGCCAGCCCAGGCCGAAATCCACATGGTGGCTACAAAACAGACCCACAATTCCTTTGCACCCCTCACCTGAAAAGGTGGGTGGGACTAATGCTCTTCCCTTGAGAGGAGGGTGGATTTAGTGCCTTGTTTGTAATAAACAGAATATGGCATAAACCACGGCATTTACCTTCCAAGATGACATCATAAAACACACCGTGGCTTCCTCCTTCCCTCTTCTTGGATCACTTCACTTTCCGAGAGAAGCCAGCCATCACGTCACAAAGACACTCAAGCAGCCCTACGGAAGGGCCCACGGGTCGAGGAACTAAACCTTCCTAAGCTCCCAATGAGGCCTCCCACCAATAGCTGGGGGGGGGGAGAGGGGGGGGTGCCGCCATGTTGAAATGGACCCTCGCCCAGTCCAGCCCTCAGATGACTGCCACCTCCTGAGACCCCGAGACAGACCCACGCAGCTGCTCCAGGACGCCCGCCCGCCCGCGGCTCTGAAACACCGTTTGCTGACGACGGCTGTGGTTTTGGACTAATACGCCGCCAGGGGCACACCTCACCTGTTCAAGGCCACCAGTGTGTCCCACCTGGTTCAGATGGTTCCTTAGCAGCTGTCCGGGATCATTCGATGTGTCCCGAGCAAACAGAAGCACCGAGAAAAATGGCACTTCCTTTCCCTTCTCTATATCATCATACAGTTCAATGGCTCTGTTTAGCATTAGAAATTTGACAGCTTCATAGAGGCTGTACTCCTCTTCCTCGTTTGTGAACAGTTCGTCACAAGCCATCTGCCTCGCTTCGGCGCTGCGTAGTTCCGCCAGGCCTGCCCACTGCAACGAGAGAGGGGCATGACGATCAGGTGCTCGTTCTCAAAAGCCCTGGTATGCTTCCGTGCTACGAGCACAAAATGATTTCCAAAAGCAGCAACCATGGACCGTGGACCAACACTCACAGCATTCACGTTTTTAGCTCCAATAATGGCACCCTTTAGACCACACAAATTCCTTATTCAGCCTTTCCCCCCATTAATCTGAAACAAAAGTACAATGCACTAAGAAGCCCTTGGGCCATGGAATGGAACTTTCAACTCCCCTCACACCCTAGACAATAAAATTGAACCAGTCAAAGGGCGCCTGGGTGGCTCAATCGGTTAAGTGCCTGACTTTGACTCAGGTCATGAACTTACTGTTTGCGGGTTCAAGCCCTGAGCTGTGCTCTGTGCTGACAGCTTGGAGCCTGGAGGCTGTTTCAGATTCTGTGCCTCCCTCTCTCTCTACGCCCCTCCCCTGCTCTCTCTCTCAAAAATAAACCAACATTTTAAAAAACTTTTTTTTTAATTGAGCCAATCAGAAAGACTTCTGGAGGGAGGTGTCTGGGTAGCTCAGTCAGGTAAGCATCGACTTCAGTGGCTCGGCCAGTTTAAGTGTCCAACTTTGGCTCGGGTGGTCATGATCTCAGAGTTTGTAATTTGAGCCCCACATCTGGCTCTGTGCTGACAGCTTGGAGCCTGACACCTGCTTCAGATGCTGCATCTCCCTCTCTCTGCCCCTCCTCCCCAGCTTGTGCTCTGTCTCCCTCTCAAAAATATACGTTAAAAATTTTTTTAATTAAAAGAAAAAAGAAATACTCTGGGGGCGCTAACACGGTGCGTGTGAGGCCGGTGTGTGTGGCTGTGACAGGCGGCCAAAATCAGTCGTTCCCTTAAGGGGTTTCCAGGGCACTGACCACCCAGAAACACCAAGTCGCACTGTAAAAATGAAGTTGGGCAAGGAAGACTGTGAGGTCTCATGATCGTTAATTTACTAAGGTTTCCCCTCTAACTTCTTAAAAATATACATGAGAGTCTCAAATGAATATATCTGCTCAAGATGTTTTTACGGACTCCTGATGAAGAATAAAGCAGAGGACTAGGTAATCAGTTAACAGAGACACGCTCTTACGTGAACGACACAACTCAATAAACATGTGTGCTTTTAAGTTCAAGTAAATGAGACAAGATATCAACGTGAAACTAGTCCTTACTTTGTAATCTTTTTAATGCTTATTTATTTTGAAAGAGAGAGAGAGAGCAGGAGAGAGGCAGAGAGAGAGGGAGACAGAATCCCCAACAGGCTCTGCACCTTTAACACAGAGCCCGATGCAGGGCTTGAACCCACGAACAGGGAGATCAGGACCTGAGCCGAAATCAAGAGTTGGATGCTTCCCTGACAGAGCCACCCAGGCGCCCCAGAAACTAGCCCTTGTGTATAACCACTAACTACTGCCCCTCTCAAAAACCATTACAATTCTACATTCAATGGTAAATGTTAATGGTAACGACTATACCACAGGACTCTCTTCAATACGTGGCTGGAAGCTAGAACATCTCCTATTTTCCCGATGCAACCAAGCTGGCGGCAAGGGCGTGGCTCCAGGGTCAGAGAGTCAGAATGGATGAAGGCCGTGCGGCCAAGCAGCTGGTGGAACTAACAGGCACCTTTGCGACAGGGATGACCCAGCAACAGAGAATTAAATAACCCGTGGCGTGCTGCATGGACAGCCTGGCACATGAGAGGCACCAGTGATGCTGGCTTAGGTGATTAATGAATAATTTCAATATCAGTATGAATTGGAATCACGTAAACATTCCCAAAAATGAGGATCTAATTACAGCAGACACAATTGATAAAGCAAAAATTGCAATTTCACAAGACCTTAGAAGAGATGAAAAGGAAACCGTCACACGCGGCCCAGCCGAGGACCCCAAGTTCCCTCCTACGGCCCGGAGTCTGCTCTCGGCCCTCCCCTCACCCAGATCCTGGGGGAGCACAGGCCCCACCCCCGCAAAGCCTGCGCTCCATGAACCCGAAGCCCCACTCCGCGAGGCAGAGGGAACAGAACCCCTATTCCCTTCTCGGGTCACAATTTCTTTACCGCTAGACTTCCTTTTCAGTGAACTTTCCATTAAACTCTCATGTTTGTCAATAAACACTAAGTTCCAGGAGGGCAAGGCCCCCAGTTCATCTGCCACACAATACATTTACCAAACGCCTATCGTGTGTCAGGCCTGGTCCTCACACTGGCTGAGAAGGAACGAGGAGGACCGTCCCTGGCGGAGTCGCATGTCTAACGGGCCGGCGGCTGCACTCGGGGAAGCGGATCCACACGCAGGTGAGCGCTAGCGGACTCTGGAAACAGGAGCCTGATCAGTCCGTTAACGTCCAACTCTTGATGTTGGGGCTGACAGGTCAGAGCAGCTTGGGATTCTCTCTCCCCTCTCTCTCTGCCCCTCCCCTGCTTGCACAAGCTCTCTCTCAAAGTAAACAGACTTTTAAAGGAAGGGACGGAGGAAGAGGGAGAGAGAAAGAGAAAGCAAGCCCTCTGCCGCCCCCTTACCAGCCTCCCTCCCACCCACAAAGCCCAGAGCCATCAGCAGGCCCTCAGGCCAGGGCTCCTGGTGAAGAAAGCTTCAAGCAAGCAAGCTAGTGGGCAGTGTGGGGCAGTGTGCAAGGATATCCCAACACCGTGGAACATTCCAGAACAGGAGTTTTGCCTTAACCAAATCACTGGGAATCAGCCAACCAAGCTCTCCCTATAATTCTGTTCAGAGAAACATTCAGGGAAGTTTTCAAAAGACAAGTTACTGAATCTACTCACTGGACAATCATTCAGGAATGAAAACAAGTCTTGTAAGTATGGACAGAATCTTAAACCGGCAACATAACTGGGAAGAATTTAATAAAGATGCACTTACATCACTGATAATAATGCAAGAAATACAGACAAAATACCAACTATCCCTGAGGCTTGCTGATATGCCTTAGAACAAAGACTACACTTGTTTAAGGTTTTCCTTTGAAGAAAGTGTTAAACATTTCACTAAACATAATAAATGACGTTACTTCCCCATCTTCCCAAAGCCTTCACAGGAAGACTTTGTGTTCGTTTAAACCGTGTTGCCTGAAAACCCGCCTCGGGCATGTGGCGACCCCCTAGGTGGGGACAAGAAGTGGTGGCTGGGCGATCAGGAGTGAGAGTTCTGCGCTTATCAGGGCAAAAAACCTGCACATTCCAAACCTTCTTCCTGAGCAGCTCGAGGGACTCCGTAATCTTATCAACCAGGTCCTCACTCTTCCCCTCGAATTTCAGGCCAAGTTTCCACTGCTTGATCCAGCTGTATTTGCTTATGAGCTTTTCCGGTAACTGGAGTATCAAGAAACAGAGATAAAGAGGCGTTAAAACCAAGAAATCCATCACAGGGTCCCGAGAAACCACAAAGCCTACGAAACCCACCTTTGTTTCCAGAATTCATTCCGGCGCATCTGTCTGGGTTTGAGGGAAGACCTAAATCTGCAACTGTGGGCTCAGAAAACAATCCCCCCCCCCACTTAGCCCCAGGAGGCCGCTGGGGTGACATGGTGGTCCTGGCTGAGACACACAGGCACCAGTCACCTCGCTCAGCCCCGGCCCCAGCCCGACCACGGGGACGTTAGGGCAGGGACCACCCAGGCGGCTGCTGGGCTCAGCGACGGTCTGCCTGCCATCCCTAACACCCAACATAGGAAGGCGCTTCGGGCCTGCGAGATGGTCCAGGAGGAAGTGAAAACCTGACTCTTTCCTGATTAGAAATATAAAGCCTCATTTACAGTGTTACCGTGTACCCCGAAAATTGTGATACTCAAAAAACAATGTGTATCTAGTCTGACCGCCTGATCAACACAGTCGGAGAGAGAACACCATAGAGAAGACAAAGCAGAGTTAACAGGCGCTGTGGCCTAGATCATTAAAGAAGGACGGGTTCCTTTTCTCTTTTTCCCTCCCAGCAGGTCTTACTTTCTTGTCCCCTCATCATCGACAGAAGCTGGAGGCGGAGAGGCAAGCTGGGACACAGCCTGACCGACGACAGCTGGGGAACCCCGACACCCCCTCCGCTGGGAGGACATTCCTAAGCAGGCTGGGCACAGGCATGTCGCTTCCCTGCTATAAAATCCAGAAGGGAGAAAGGCAGTTCACCTCCAAGTCAAAGATCCTTAGAGAAGACTTAATCCCTACGACATCCTACGTGAAGACAGTTTTAAATGAGGCCACACGTTCAGTTCCCCAGGAATCTGGGGCTCTGAAGACCCTTCCACAAAGGGTGATTCCAGTTCTACCTTCTTGATCTACAGCAACCACGTAAAACGAAGGTGGTTTCCTTTCTGCAATAAACATCACCACGCAGGGAAATTCCTCCTCAGGGAACGTAACCCCAGGGGCCACGATCCACACGCAGTCACTCAGCGGGGAGGGGCTGTCCTCACCCGTTTCCTGTGACCACCCCGCCCCTCGGCCCAGCTCCGCACCCACACTGCCCAGCATCTCGGCAACATGTGCGCACTTCTGCTGCGAACCTTCAGTTCAGGTTCTCAGATTGGCACCAGAACCTGAAATGCCCTCAAGTGGCAACAGCTGAAATCACAGCTGGGCACAAGGGCATGCAAAGAGCAGGAAATACCCGCCACACAGAGAAAATGGGTACAGATAAGCCCAGGAGACCATCCAGGCAGCACAGGACCTTGTGCATGTGCCTAAAAAGCAAGCACAACACACAACACACAACTGAATTACTTGGAAGACCCCAACGTTCTAACTATACACAGGAAGGGGCGCCTGGGTGGCTCAGTTGGTTAAGCGTCCGGCTTTGGCTCAGGTCCAGGTCATGATCTCGTGGTTCGTGGGTTCGAGCCCCACGTCGGGCTCTGTGCTGACAGCTAGCTCAGAGCCTGGAGCCTGTTTCAGATTCTGTGTCTCCCTCTCTCTCTGACCCTTCCCTGCTCACACTGTCTCTCTCTGTCTCTCAAAAATAAATTAAAAAAAAAAAAAAAACATTAACTGCACACAGAGAAACCCTGACCTAAAAGTCCGTTTCCTCATTCCTTCCACACAAACTGTGGCTAGGTAACTACCTCACTCGGAGGTGTGTGCCTCTGGGAGCCGTGGAGATCCTGGAGAAAGCCCGAAAAACAAGGTGTGAAAAAGAAACAAGAGGAAAGAACAATTCAGCTAGAATGATTTATTCAGAAGAAACATAGATGTACCTCTAAACGCTTTCCAGGGTCACGGAGCACAGAACACATGGAAATAGCTGTTCTTTCCTACTACATACACAGTGACTGCACTTTTGCTAGCACGAGGGAGATTTAAACAGATTTAAACAAGAAGCCGGGATCGGAAATATTTCAGGATAAAGTAGGTGATTCGCTGAGATGGAATTTCCCTGTGACTGTCCATAACACTGCCCATTCTCCACCAAGTGTCTACAATTCTCGGCCCCCCCACCGTGATCAAAAGGACTACAGGTTAACAAAGATGCGTCCTCAAAACGAACTCACAAACATGAGCTTCGATCTACAAACACTGTCACAGGTCCCACCTGTTCAGAGACATTCTAAAGCCCAACGAATGTGCCCTGAAGGACACCCTCTCTCAGGGACCAAGATACTGCCCAAAGTTTAAGAGCAGCCAGACCAAACCGCCTCTGACACTGGGGTAGGGGTCAGGTGGTCTGGCTGAAGTCAAATACGGAGACTGGGATCCGGAGACAGACCGGGCAGGAGGAGAGAGGCAGTGAGGGCGAAGCTCAGTCCCCCGGGCTGAGAACGGAGCACGGCCAGGGCAGAGGGGCGTGGTATCAGACTAAGGGAAGGGTCGCTCGGTCTAGCTCTCCTCTTTCCCTTTCATGTTCTGGAACCAAGTATGTTCTGGGAGAGAGGGAAAACGGCAAAATGCTACAGAAGTCATATCTCAATCTGCAAACGGAGGCAGACACAGCCAGCTACAGGGTGCATGTCTCTTGGTGACAAAATATGGCTTCTCTAGGCTCGCCCACAGTCTTGATGAGGTCAAGAGACGCTCCGCAGCACGTGGCCTACAGCCCAGAGGCCGACATGGGTTCTCAGTCTACAACTCCTACAAACTTAGGTGTCCCAGGACCCCTCCGATCCCAGGAGCTGCAGGGGTGGGCTAACGGAGAGCTGGTGCGGTTCAGGAGAGGCTAATTATGCAAAACGAGATTCCCTTTAACCCGCCTGCTGAGAGCTCTCTTCCGTGTCCCCAGAAGTGGGCAGTGCTCCCACACTCCTGAAAGCCCCACGGACACACGGTGACCACAGGTGGTGATGCCATGAAGAAACCAGGACACACAACGGGCCCTGGACACAAGGCGGTGATAAGCAGCAGCCTGGGCGTTTCAGGAAGACCAAGGGGCAGGGTAAACGGAGGCAGACGCATCACTGGCGCTGCTCAAGAGCGGACAACTACAAGCCGACACCGACTCTTACACAACTTCAGACCCAGCTCTGCCCGCAAGCGGGGTTTTCCTAAATAAGACAGGATCCATGTCATTCTGATGTGTCAGGAAGGTGCCTAAGAAATGACTTTCATTCCGAAATTCCCGTAAGACCGTCTTGTTCTGCAGCAATAGACTTCTTCCATGTCACTTGATCTGCCTGTCTGAAGCGAGTACGCGAGCGAATTCGGATCTCACAGTGAACAGGGGATGGACCAGTTACACGCGCAGTGTGTGGAGGTGGGCAAACCCCGTCCCGAGGCGAGGCGGCCCGGGCACCCCGCCACCATCAGGCCAGGCCGCAGGCGCGCCGCGCCACCGCTCGCTCCCTCAGAGAGGCTCCCGCCAGAGCGCACTCTCCGAGGGAAGGTGGTGGAAGGGCCCGAGTGAGAGCAGGAATGGAGCGGCCTCAGCAGGTCGTGCCCTCGGAGGCCGGGTGACCCCGCATGGACCTAGTCTCCAGCGCGGCCGCCAACCCGCTTCTCTAAGTCGTCTTCATTTCAGGCAAACACCCAGCTCCCTCACCGGTTCCTCAAAGGGACCACTCATCTTGGTCACACTCGCGTCTGTACGGAGGACACAGGCCCAGACGGGACCGTGGGTCACAAGTGTTCCCTGAGGACAGGGCTTCCTTCTCACTGCCGGCCACACGTCACGTGGGCTGACTGAACGTGCGATCCGTTCACCCCGACGTCCCTCGAAAGCTGCCAGTAAGGCCCATCTCCCACAGCAGCGGGCACTCCTGGGTTCTGAGTAGTGGTTTGTGGTGGTGGCTGTGTAAGCCCAGGACTTCAGAGTTTCTTCCCATTAATGTCTTATTATCAGTTCTCCCCAATCCTTCCTGCCCACCGAACCCTTTTGGGGATTTCCTATCTGCCAACCTATTGCGTGGCTCCACTGATGTGTGTCGTAGACACAAGTCACGCCAACACGACACTCTGGGGAGTCACTACCACACCGCAGACTTCAAACAAAGACGGCCGGGCCCGGGGCACATCCCCTGACCCTCTCACCTCCCGGGAGGCCGCTCCCAGGCCACGGCTACACGAATCCTCGGACCACTATGCAGAAGGTGCGGACTTCTCACATTGGAGCCAAAGCTGCAGAAATCTGCATCCTAAAACCCCGACAGGTGCCCGACGGCTCCACACACAGCCCACTCACAGACACCGACACCAAGTCACACGGCTCATACGCAGTCGTTACAAACTATGACCACCAGCTCTCTTGATTCAGCTGAACTGTTCAAATAAATTCGATGACTTTTCTCTTTTGGGAAATAGCGATTATTCTGGGTCCTTTTATGATGCAAAATCATGCCGGCCCCATGAGAATGAAAACACCCACGTGCTGTCACACCGAGGGCAGTACTGGGCCGAAGTGGAAGCTCCTCCTCACAAAAACGACCGGACACACCGGGGGCTCAAACCTGCGGCGGCAGCGTACCAGCGTGAGCTCCGGGTCCTGCAGCCAGGACGGCAGCGCCGCCGGCTGGCTCATCGCCTGGAACAGCGTGGCCCTCAGGGCACAGTAGTTATCTCCGCGGACTCGCCGGATAGAGGTGAACTTCTGCGACACCTCCTCGTAGCCCTGGGGAAAAGCAGCGAAGAATTCAGAGTGGTCATTACTGACTTCAGAGCGTAGGGGAAGTTTTATTCCTGTGGGAAAAAATGAGTCCCCCCCATCGTTGTAAGAATGAGAAGAGGCCGGCGGAGGCCCTCACATAACCCGTCTAACTCCTTTTTCTTCTATTAATCAGAAGAAATTAACAGACGTTAGTACTGTACAAAACGTCAGCATACGTAACAGATGCAACACATGAGAACATGTAAATAATATGCCAAATATTATGAAAACACTACCGGCCCCTGACGCTGGAGTCAGAGGTCCCTTTCTAAACACAACTGCTGCTAACCCCTCCTTACTGATAACCAACCTCTGAGGGGTTAAAGCTGTGTGAGGAGTGACCCGAACTCTAATGAAGAGACAGGGAAAAAAAAGATACAAATGTACTAAGTTTCTATCTCCCTTTTCAAAAAAAATTTTAAAAATAAAATCCCTTGGGGCGCCTGGGTGGCTCTGTCAGTTAAGAGTCCAACTCTTGGGGCACCTGGGTGGCTCAGTTGGTTAAGCGGCTGACTTCAGCTCAGGTCACAATCTCGCAGTCTGAGTTCGAGCCCCGCATCAGGCTCTGTGATGACAGCTCAGAACTGGGAGCCTGCTTCCAATTCTGCGTCTCCCTCTCTCTCTCTGCCCCTGCTTGTTCTCTGTGTCTCTCTCTCAAAAATAACAAACATTTAAAAAAAAAAAAAAGTCAACCCTTGACTGTGGCTCAGGTCATGATCTCAGAGTTGGGAGATGGAGCCTTGTGGCAGGCTCTGGGCTACGTGTGGAGCCTGCTTAGGATTCTCTCTCTCCCTCTCCCTTTCTCAAAAACAAAACAAAACCAAAAATCCCAAGCTTCCATGGTATATTTTTAAAAAGTCCACATGCTAGAGGACATCTGGATAATCCTATTAGACTCTTTAAAAAGTGGATTCAAGTGTCATTCTCACTCGGTCTGGAAGTGAAACAAGGAAATGAAAATGTTCAGTGACATACGTGTTCAGTCACTCAAACACAGCCACCCAAGTGGACCATTTCAAACACACTCCAAAAACAGCCACCATAAACTGGTCCACGGGCACCCGGACAATCTGATATGGATGCTCCAGCGTCAGGATCCACTTTGCTGCCTCCTGCACTGCTCCAGCCTCATCCTGGGGCCCTGCTGCCCCTTCCACTCATCCTTGACTGTCGTCACTTACACACAGGGAGGGGCGTCGCCCTCAACGTGGGGCGGACTCCATGCAGACTGTGCCCAAATACGGGACCCTTGTTATTAGTTTCCGAGGTGCGAGTCACAGAACGATGTTCTAAGTGGGTGTGAAATCATTTCTTTCCAACAATACAAGCCTGAGAGCTGCGTTCTCACTGAGTGGCCCACTCGCTGCCACACGGTAGGGGCCCGCGGAGCGCCTCTCCCCCTCTGGACCCCCAGCCATCCCGGAGCACTCGCGACGGCTGACTCAACGGTGACTCGTCTTGCCGAATGCACCGCTGCTCATGCCATTTCGGAGGTGAATCCAAGTTCTAAAACCAAATTAGTTCTAAAACTAATTACTGCCACGGGCCCCAGAGTGACATTTTTCTAACTGATGTGACTTTGATACTGGTCACTCAAAGAGTCCAACTACACGGTCAAATTGGCCCCTCAAACTAAAACCACAGAGAAAGGATTTTAGCATGAGTTCCAAAATACGGAATACTTGGATAACTTAATAGATACCTTCTATTATGCTCAACCGACTGAGCCACCCAGGCGCTCCAATACCTTCTATTATGGGCCCAGAGGTGCCAATCGTTAGAACAAATCCTTTAAAGAGTCGGAGGTCATGAAATAAAATCAAAAGTCAAGGAAGGCATTTCTGGGGAAGATGAGAAAACATGTGAGGTACCCAGCCTCCTGGATGTCTATTTTGATAGAGGGCTGTGTGGAAAACCTCTAAGCGGACAATATACCTATGCAGCAGACGGCCTCACCAATTTAAATGTCTGTGGTCTCAGGTACTTCATGACTGAGCTCTCCGCCAAGGGCCTGAGATGCGAAGGCCTACAGTTCAGACTCAGGGGAGCAGAGCTAGATGTGGCTCTCAGAGCTTTGGAAGTGGCAGCTACACTCTGAGTCAGGTCAGCCCCGTTCAGGGCAAGCCTGGGCAGCGTAGGCGCATGTGAAGGAGGCACAACAGTTTCTATAAAAACGAGCTTGGGGGCGCCTGGAGGGCTCAGTCGGTTGAACGTCCGACTCTTGGTTTCAGCTCCGGTCATGATCCCAGGGTCACGGCATCGGGCCCAATGTCGGAGCCTCCATTAGACTCTCTCTCTCTCTCCCTTTCTCTCTCCCCCACCCCTGCCCCTCTCCCCCACTCACGCTCTCTAAAATAAAAAATAAAAACAAGAGCTAAAGAAAAGGACAAATGTATACAAATATTTTAAAGTTTTAAACGCTAAATAACACAGATCTAAACAACAACAAAAATTAACACTCCTATCGAATAGGACAGGTCCAATATTTCTAATATAAAAGTACATTCAAATTCACAATGTAAATAATCCCAAGAGAAAAATGACCAAAGGAAAAGCCCAGAGGTTATAGGAGGTGATGGAAGTTTTAGGTTGAAACTGCCATTTAAGTAGCTCAGAAATGGTCAGAGTGGCAATTTCACACCGTTCAACACCCTAAGGAATACTGGATTCACGGCGCGGTTGAGAGGAGAACCACAGGGCATGGTGGCTCACCAGCAGGCCCCGCAGTGGGCCAAGGGGTCCAAGTGAACGATAACCCAGCCCAGGCAGGACCACGTCATGGACACCCACAATGTCCCACAGCCTCAGACCTACCTAAGGGTCATCGGTCTATGCGATGGGACCAGGAGATGCCTCCAGAAGACAGTTACAAAGGGAGCAGTTCCAGATGCCTCTGCACAGGGAGTGCAAGGGAGCCCACACCCCTTAGACAGGAAGGCGTGACCCCCAACCCAGGTAGGGACAGTAGGTGTGGCCTCTGCTAGTCCCATCCCCAAGGCTTTGCCCAGAAGGACCTGGCCCCAAATGACCCCAAGAGGACAACCAATGATTGACCCAACTCTGAGAGGCACAAACCCACATCTAGCAGATGTGTTTTTCAAAGAAACAAAGTAACTGAATAACTGATCCTGACTCTGTATTAATACTGGGACTCAGAACAAGTCCCTTACCTTTGGAGTCTGTTTCCTCATCTCTAAAATTAGAACAATATTTACAAAGTCAAACAGCAGTTGTTGTAACTATGTCTAAAAATACAAAAGGACATATTACGTAATTACTTATGAAGACTACTTGAAAGACCGGGACTTTGTGCAGGGAGGCACCGTACCTTTTTCATACACGTGGCTTTCTGTGTATTTCCCCTCCATTCTTTTTTGCAGTAGTCCATGATGTCCATTTCGGGAGCTACACTTAATCTGGCTTCTGTTGAGGAATCAGAAAGGGGGGGGTGGGTAATGAAACGAAGCATCATCAAAATAACAGACTGCTTTAGTCAGAGGTTACTTTTGCTCTAACCTCATTCCAAAAAGACCCAGAAGGCCGCCACTACCTACCACCATCACGTCCCTCCCGGATAACCTGGAGGCCTTCCAACAGGCCTCCCTCATCACATACCTTACTCCCCACACGGCAGCCAGGGGGCTACACTTCACACTGAGTCAAACCACAGCCATCCCTCGTGGGTTCTAAGAGCTCCAGGACCCCCCCCCCACCCCAAGTGGAATGGGTCCTTACTTCCTACAAAGGCCCCATGTCCTACCCCTACCCCAGCACCGCTTTTCGGGCCTCTGCTCCCATCCCTCCCCACAGTGGCGGCTCCAGCCCCACCTGCTGCCTCGCCTGTGCTTCTCAGACACATCTGCGGGGCTCCGTCACTCCCTATCTACCAGTCTCTGTGCAAATGTCACCTAACAGCCCTGGGTCACAAGGCCACACACAGCTTCACTCTAGTCCGCCTATGCTGCTTTGTTCTCCTTCTTGGCAATGATCAACACCTGCCTGTTTCTTTTTCTGCATTCTTCCCCCAAGTCCCCACACCCTCCCACACCCACAAACACAACACAGCATGACTCCTTGACGGCAAGGGCTTATTTGTGTCTCCGCTACGATCTCAGAGCCGGGAACTGCACTGACATGGGTGCCCGAGAATACTAAACTAATCAAATTAGATGTGCAAGTCTCAGCCATGAAAAAACATATCTAATGGTTTTTTATTAGCTTTCTATACCCATTATACAAAAAGATAACAACCACTTTAACAAAACTGTATTTGTCTTTATTTATTTATACTCTGCCTGATCCCAAAAGGCTATAAACTGTTAATAATAAGCCAGAAACTAACCGAGCTCTCAATGTTAGCTCAACTACGGACCTCATTTGACTGTAATTATACATTAAAAATACAACTTGCAATCAAGACAAATTATATAATAAATGGATTTTAAATTTTCTTTGTTTAACATATAAGGTTTGAGTTTCATTTGTGATATACGTGTATGCATGCACATGGGGGGTGTTCTAGGAAGAAACTGAGGTAAATTCTCAGGTACGTCTCGGCCTCCTTTCTAAATTATTGAAGAAGTAAATGTTAGCAAGGAAATCAGGATGTAAAGACAGAAGTACCTTACAAGGTACTTACTCCTGAGGAAGATATAAATTAATAACACATTCAGCTCAATTCAACAAATACTTACTGAAGGTCTAACACGTGCAAAGCACTGAGCCCTGAAGCCGGGGCTACGACGGCCATGAAGACCCAGGCTCTGGCCTGGACGGGTCTGGGACTGTAGATGGAAAGCTGACAGGCATTCACGAGCCAGGGTGTAAGGGACAGAGGGCCGGGTACGGAACACAGGTCCCTTCTGCAGGCTACGCACATGGAATTCCCTGTGGCCTGAGTCAGGACAGCCTTGAACGCAGACGCGCCCTTGAAGCACAACACACAGACCGTGCTGCATCTCAGATACAGACCCAGCAGCACTTAAATTCAAAACCCGTATTTTGAGCGTCTACACCGCAGAGGGAAGAGTTGCTCGTATCTGCCTTCTCACTCACCTCCCCCAACGTACAAGAACTGCGAGCGTGCAGCGTTGAGGGAGCTGGGCCGTGGTTCCCAGCAGGCAGCGGTATGAGCCTGTACGGACAGCACATGTCCGGCTCAGGAAGGACCCTGTGGGCCGGGCCGCGCTCCTCCTTCCTGCCCACACCGAGAAAAGCCCTGGGCCCCGGGCAGGTGGGCACGGTCACTGGCGCCAAACCCAGAGCAGGAGGCAGGAGACCGCACGAGGTCGAGAGGACAAGTCACAGGCCACAACCCTGTGCTGAGCGAGAGGCCTGTGGGAGGCAGGGAGGGCGGGGAGGTGGGGAGGACCCACACGGCTGCTCGCATCGAAACGACACTCCGAGTCCGTCCTGCAGCTGTTCCTGCTCCTGTTGGAGGGAGGCTCCAACAGCCACCGCGCGCCCGCCGCCAGGACAGGATTAGAGGCGCGGGACGGGCAGTGCCTGACCGCAAGCAGCTTGGTGTGCACGCCACGGATCCTTTCTTTATGTAACTGCAATCTACAGACTCTCTCTGTTTTCAAGAAAGAACATTTCTCTTTAAATGTTTATTCATTTTTGAGAGAGTGTGTACACCAGCGGAGAAGGGGCACAGAGGGAGGGACAGAGGATCCAAAGCAGGTTCCATGCTGACAGCAGAGAGCCTGATGTGGGCCTTGAACTCCCAAACTGTGAGATCATGACCTAAGCCGAAGTTAGACACTTAACCAAATGAGCCACCCAGGAGCTCCAAGAAAGAACATTTGAAATGGGGGCGAGGGGGGGCAGGAGGAGAAGGAGGAGGAAAGAAGAAGAGGAATCCAAAGGAGAAGCTGCAAACTACGCTGATAACCAGGAACTCAAATAACCAAGAGGTCTGGGCCCGACCCCCAAACGGTAACAAAGACAAGGATTCAGGATCTGGAAAGAAGTGGACTTAAAACTGAACTTCAGAAAGCTGGGACTCTCAGTTAAAGGGTGGGCTAGGGCGAGAATCACACTCTTTCTGTAATGGGCTAGAGAGTAAATAACAGGCTCTGAGGGCCGTAAGGTTTCTGGAACAACCACTCAACTTTACCATGTGTGAAAACCACCACAGACAGTATGTAGACTAAGAGATTCCAATAAAACTTTATTTATAAAACCAGGTGGCACATCCGATTTGGCCAGGGAGCCACAGTTTGCCGACCCCTGGACCCCTTGGTTAATGAAAGGTGTTTTCACTAATAACGAGAGAGCAAAGGAAACCTTTCTGCGTTGGCCCGGGCTCTGGCTTGGGAAAGAGGAAGTCTCCTGCGAATTCGGAATCACAGGCTGACACCCATACAGGGCAGCGTGGGAATGCAGATCAGCCCCAAGACCCTGGATACCAAGCTTAGAAATTAGCATAACATGGACCAAGGTCAGTGACACCCGGGTGCCCAGCGGGAACAAGGCAACAACACTAAAGGCAGAGCGCCCTGAACCCTTACAGAAACGCAAAATCTAAGCTTACAATTCAAACTTTGAAGAAAAGAGAAACAAGCAAAAATAGCACATGGCATCATCAGACCTGCCAAGGTTTTCAGGGAATGAAACGTCCAGATCCCGAAGAGGAGGTTTTAAATGCTTGAAGAAATAAAAGGAGTAAGAAACACGAGCAAAGGCCAATAAACTATCAAAAAGAGACCAGACACACTGAAGGGAAAACAGAACTTTTTTAAAAAGAAAGATTTTATTTTTAAACCTCTACACCCGATGTGGGGCTTGAACTTACATCCACAAGATCAAGGGTCACAGGCTCTACTGACGAGCCTGCCAGGCGCCACCAGAACTTTTCCAAAAAAAACAGAAAAAGAGATCCGAAGAAATAGTGCAGAAGGGAACAGAGGCGACAAGACAGAAAGTCTAGGAGAGGGCATGAGCTGAAGAGGGCCTGGATGACTGAGGGGGCTGCGCGCACCTACTGAGAGCTCCAAAAGGAGCGTGCAGGGAGAAGAAGGGGACAACCCTCAAGAAGATGACGGCTGAGAACGCTCCCAAACTGATGCAAACCAGGCCTCTAGGGATTCAGAAGGAAGACACCCTCAGGCAGCGTGTTTTTAAAAGTCCACCCTTTGCAGACATCAGAAAGAAACTGCAGAGAAAAGGACACGTTATCCAAGGGTCAGTGTGACTGCAGTTCTGTCGCTCCCCCAGAAACGAAGAGACAAGGGAAGAGAGTTCTTAAACAACAAAGTGAAACAGAGAAATTTTCCAGCCAAGCGACCCTTAAAGAGGCACTTCCCAAGGACCGTATTTCAGGAAGGGCACTGAGCCCAGAGGGACGGAGGTGCAGGGAGGACTGTAAAGGGACCACTGTATCGGGGACAAAAGTTAGGAAGGACAAAGCTCACTGGAAAGCTAAAGCGCCGCGGCATGCGGAGGGCTACGCCAGCGGACAGGGTCGGGTCCCTGCAAAGAAAGCAAGAAGGCCCTGCAAATGCAGCAGGGACACCGATGAGTGAGAAGGCACCTTCTCCTCAGGCCCACGACTGCCAAGGACTCTGCGCCGGAGTGAACGGTGTGCGATGGCGGCAGCAGGACAGCACACCCGCGGAGACTTCACGGAGGACGCGACGGTGTGGCCCAGGAACGCACCTGACTGTGGACACTGGACCGGACCCCCGGGCTAGAGACCCACAGAGCATGTGTCCGAGGGCTAGCACGGTAAAGAATTCTGCCAACTCCTTGTGAGGACGACTCCAGAAAGCCTTGAAAATGATCAAAAACCCCACTTTGGATCATGGGTCCCTAATCACACATGTGACGGTTATTTTTGCTGCCTGTAATGTAAACAGAGGTTAGTTCTCAAAACCGACCAGCAGAACACACACACACACACACACACACACACCAGGTCATGAGAGGGAAAACGCCACTTGGGGATCGTGTACGGCATGTCCCCCTCGTGGAGTACCCCCACTCAGCCCCAGCCCGGGCCAGCAGGAAAGGCCTTGTGGCCAGGCACCCCACGGAGAAGGCCGGGGGGGGGGGGGGGGGGGGGCAACTGCTCACCCTAGCGGCGATGGGCCCCTGGGTTCTGGGCGCGGTGACAAGAGCAGGTGTCACCGAGCAGAAACACGGACAGAAAGTCATGAAACAACGAGAGGATTCGGGTTACTGACCCCGCGATGGCTCTCTCACACCCACGGGGCCACGAGCAGGCAAAGACACGTGGAGCCGCTGGAAAGGAAAGGGGCGTTTCAAGTCCGAACTCTCCCTCTAAGAATATGAGGGAGGTCACGAGCTGAGAGAGGGCGGTGGCAAGAGATTAAACAAATCCTCACGGTACAAAAACGAAACGAGTGTAGAGGACGCGGGGCGAATATGGGCATGGGATTCTTAAAACCTCAGGATACGCCCAAACATACGCAGCAAAATGGATAAGCAGACGCAGCTAAGAGCATATGCAGAAGGAGGTTTCCTAGAAAGCATATCTCAGCATTTGATGGAAACGGATACACCGATTTAGCTGCATTTCTACTATAAATAAGAAGAAGTCTATGAATAAAACAATTCCAAACATACCTGATAACCCTCTTTCATGTATAAGTAATTCTTTCTCCTTTTCTATTTCATCCGCGGCACGATACATGTCCTCCTCACTGAAATCACACCAAATTAGACATTTCAAAAATGTGTTGCACTGACATTTTCCCTCTTATTACAATATGCGCTTGCTTAAAAAAGCTGAAGACACTACAAGTTTAACTTTTTCATGTTACATGATGAAGTGTGGCTCTTAAATCCTGGATGCACGCATTTCTCTCCGCAGTTTCTTATGTCACAAGCAAATTTTACAATCACTACTTTAAAAACAAGGCACAGGAAAACATCAATTATTACAAGTCCTCAAAGCTAAAAACCCTCCCAAGGCTCCGCGTGCTTCCTGACCCCCACAGTCACGCAGCCACCCACATCCTGTGGCGCCTAGCCCTCCTGTCCCACGTGCGTGAGCTGCTGCCAATCTGACTGCCAATAAGACCTGGGACTTATGCGATAGGCTCCTGAAGAGTCTCCAGACTCAGCTGGTGACTGAACGAGAACCACTATGTACTAGACAGGAAGAAAACCCCACCGGTGCCAGACAAGGACCGAAGAAGCGTATCTCCCGTACCCCTCAAGATAAACCACAACCTGACAACGATGAGAAACAGAAATACCAGCTCCACGTTGGCTAAAACCCCAAGACGCGTGAAGCCCACATGGTCCAAAGGTGGACAAAGAAACATAACATGACAGAGGACAGGACAGCCTCCATGCCGGTGGGTGGTAAGATCAATAAACTTGGAGACTCCCACAAAGGCCCAGGGACTAGAGGTGCTAAGACACCCAGAGCTGAGAATAAGAAGACCGGCTCGTGTACATGTGTGGTGTAATCAGACCCCCAATTCTCTCTGCTAGCACGCCCCCAATCCTCACACGAGACAGAGGCTCCAGGTACAACGGATCACAGGAAGGGGTTAATAAGTTAATAACAAATAAGGAATAAAGCGACTGACCCGAGGAACTCCCATTCCCAATTACCAGGGCACCCCAGCTCCTAGCACATGGCCCAGCACAGCAGGGGAGAGGAAGGAAGGGGTAAGCCGGAGCAGGAGACAGAAGAAGGGGTACTGGGAGGGGCGGACTGAAGTCGGGGATCTAACATACCCACCTTCTCCCATGTCGCTGAAACCCTATAGTGGCTCCCAAGAAGCAGGGAAGTCTATACATGGACCCAACCCACCACTCTAGTCTGTTCTCCACAAGTCCTCCCCGCACACCCACCTGACCAACACCGGCCTAGGTCTTTACGCCTGGGACTGGCTCCCTCCACTCCCTCTGCCTGGATCACTGCGTAACGCATCAGGACACACGCAGCTTCAGAGCGCCATGGCCAGAGTGCGGGCCTGGAAGTCATATGTCAGGGTTTAGCCACTCCTGGGCCCCTTACTGGCCCTGTGTGTGAGCCCATGGAACTGAAGGAACTATACCTCTCAGCACCTAAGTTTAACCACCTGTACATAGAAGACAGTAAGAACACTCTCCTCAAAAGACTGTTGTGAAAGGATGCATGTAAAACATGAGCGCTCTGACAAGTCCGCTGTTCTTATTCTAGGCAACAGCCCTGGTGCAGAGTATTAATCAACAATTCGCCCGACGGTCATTTCCCATTCCTTTTTTTCCTCTCTCGATAAAGGTGATGGTGTGTGGGGGCCTACTTTTTAAGGTACTGTGGGGCTGAGGGGACATCTTAGGAAAAGGTACTTTCCAGGTGCTCTGACCTCCATGAGAGTCCAAGGAAAAGGTATGGCGTCACCGGGGGTGCCCACGCCAGAGGTAGAGGCAAACAGAAATCAGATCCCCAGGGGCCATACGTCAAATGCCTAAACTAAAAAGTGACTAAATAGGTTAGTACTTCTTTCAATAATTTCATTGTATCTCCTGGCCTCCTTCCTGGCTTCATCAAAGAGGAGAGAAATGGTGATCCTACAAAACGAGCCTTGCAATGAACCACCTTCTCAATCATCATCAGAAGCACGTCTCCGGGCAAGCCACTTCCCTAATCGTGGCCTTCGTTTTCTCATCTTCAGAGTGAGAGGAGTGGGCAAGATCCGTGTGCTCTACGCAGTTCCTCTTCCAGGCCTTAGGTTCTAACACGCTATGAATCTATCTGTTGTTAAAAAACTCTACTTCAAGCGAATTCTGTGGCTACACTGCAGGTACCTTTGGCTCTACTTTTGTCCACTTCCTTTTTAACCTGCAAAATAAGCAAAGTGCAATCACAACCCCAGGGCCCAGAGGAAGTTCCCTAAACAAGCATCTCTCGGAACAGCCAGACATATAAATTCCCACAACGTCCAATAGGAAAGGGACGAAAAGAAATCGACATGAGAACAAAATGCAGAGGGAAGACAGAGGAGAAGGAAAGATGATTGGAAATAAAAAAGCAGTGATTCAAGATACACAAAAGCAGCAAAGGAGAAACTGGTTAATGGGAGGCCAGAGCGCATTCAAATTACTTTAGCCACAATCAGATTTCATTCAGATCCTGTGCACAAATGCTTGCTAACTTCTCTAGCCACCAAGGACAAGCATCCAAGGACACTTGCTAACGTCACAAAGCCACCAAGGAAATGGTAATATGGCCTCTAATTCCTTGGAGAGAGAACAAATTTTAAGTTTAAGCAATAAGTTCTATTAGTATGGTCAGAGAAGAAGATATCTAGCATAAGGACAACGAACAGGAAATAGAGAAAGAGAGAGAGGTGACAGCAAGAAAAATAAAAACCTTAAGAAACTAGTTCACACAATAAGCTTTTGCTCTAACCTTCTTAAACATCACTAAAGCTGAAAATAGTGAAGTGAAAAAAGTGAAGCATTTATCAATTTATTATACATAAATGTATTATTTATAAATGTATTACTTATTATGTATGTTTTTGTGGTACATTTATTACATTTAAATAACTAGAAGCTTGAATTTTTGTTATGAGAAGGGAGGATGGTGAAATGATGAAAAGAAAAAGGGTATTTACACTGTAAGAGAAAACTGTCAGTGCTGACCAGTTTCAGAAATTCGGTAATCTTCTGTGTTTATGAGTCAAGTTGGAGTAGGAATCGGGAGTGTCTACCATCCAGCACTAAGAGGCCACCAAAGACTCAACTGATCCCCACAGCAAAAGGCTTCCTTCTAGAAAATGTACAGATAGCTAGAAAACTAAGACAAAGTCTTAAACGGGACTTGATTATCTGGGGACCGTGGCATGAGAGTCATGCTCAATTACACGACTCAGTTAAGCTTTAAAACCAAAATCCAGTAAGTTCTACTTAGAAAATTCCTAGAAATTCCTAGAGTTTAATACCATAATGTTATTTTAAAGTGTGTATTTTCAAGCTCCCGTTTTCTCTTAAGCTAGAGATGAAATTGTAAGGACGCAGGTCTAAAACTGAATCCATGTGACAACAGAAGTGCACACATAGCCCAAAGAAGGGACCACCCTTGTAACACCGAGTCAGGAAAGACCTTTAACATTTCTAAGGGCGGGCCTAAGGATGGAGGTTAAGACTAGTCACGCCCTACGTGAGGGTCCTGGGCCCACTCTGTGATTGGTCAAAGTTACTGCCAGTATTGATAGAGAATAGGGATTGGATCACTGTGCCTGTGTCGCCATTTCCTGTAACGCCCCCTTCCTAAAAGAGCCCCTGCCCCCCCAGTTTCAGGGCTGGCTCCACGTGGATCCACTGCCCCAGTAAAGTCTGTGAGCCAGAAGCTTAGGCTCCCTTTGCTTGTGCACGCTTGACCCGGTCTCCCTGGTAGTCTCTGGTTTTTGGGGGCGATATAAAATCTGGGTATAACAAGGTATTTTATTCTTAATATTAAGGCAATATATACGATTAAGTTACATGACTTTGCAAACGAAATTATAATCTCTCTTGCTCTGTTTAAAGACCTGAATTAACGATAAATGTTTTGAAAACTTAATTATACAATGCTTACGACATACAGACAAAATTGTACTACTGCCAAGAACAAAAACTATAAACTAAAAACACAGAGGTCAATGAAGTAAAACATTTCTGCAAAGCCAATTTTTCAATTTCTGATATAAGTAAATATGTTAATGTGAAAAAAGTCCATTCTAACGTCTATGCAAAGGGAAGACAGCATGTCAACCACTCGCCATTATGAATTTGCATTAAGTTCCCCCTTTGTTCTCTGAACAGGCTAAACTGAATATGACTTTGCTCAACTCTCTGGACTTGAACGCTGCAGTTCATGCTTAGCTTGGCCTATCCTAGAACACCAACGGCCCCGGCAGTCTTGGTAAGATGGTGTCAACCACTGTGACAGCAGTGTAGCTTCTCACAAGGCACAGGAAAAGCAGAGACCACGCAACCCAGCCTCCCTCCACCACTTAGCGGCTGCAGAGATGGGTGAACAACACGCCAAATGCAGGAAAGTACCGGCACCCAAGCCAAAATTCCACCTCCCTCCTGCAAGTGGACTTTCCACGGCTGGCTCATGCTGCTCCATGTGACGTCCAGAGGTATCTGGGGCCAACCCAGACCTCCTCGACAATGAGGTCTGAAACAAGCTTTACATCCAGGTGGAAGAAGGGGCAGGAGGGAACAGCTGTTCCCCCATCAGACACCCCACAGTGGGTAAGGAGTGAGGCAGGTGGGAAAACACACAGCAACACCCAACAACGATGGTTTAACAACTTTGGTTGCTTGCAGCCCTTTTGAAAATCCACAGCTTTCATCAGAACCTCAGCCCAGAAAATACACCTAAAAGTTCACCTTCAATTTCAGAGGGGCTCACGGACATGCTCTCCACCATCCACAGCCAGCCTACAGACCCTAGATTCAAGCTGTGTCCCACCATCAAGCAGACAAAGAAGGGCCTCGGAGCAGTCTCGCTTCTCACTTCCCTAAGCATGTCTGGCCTGGCCACCAACCATGTCCCAGGACCATCCTGGTCCTCAAGGACTATGGCATGGATGACCTTAGCTAAGGGCAAGAAGTGGACACAACGAAAGTTTCAAATGTAGGGTGAGCAGGAGATAATCACAGCCAACCTGCTCATAGGCACAATGAGGAAGCTTCAAGAAAAGTCAACTAAATCTGGTCTGATCTAAGACTTCTTCAAATCAGACCACAAGTCATCTTGTGGGCCATCCTCAGAGCTCGTCCAGGAGATGACAGCCAACCACAGCTCTCGAACGAGCTAGGAGAGGTCCTTACAAATCATGCTCCTCTGCCTGGTTCTGCTGAGAAAACCAGAAACCAGTGGGTAATGCTCCCACTGAGGCTCAGGGAACTTGGCCCTCAAACCTATTCCATCTCCCTGGCCAAGCTGCACCTCTGGAATCAGCACCTGTTTCCTAATACGTAAAATGACAAACCTAGGCTGAGTGTTCCCCACCCCCAGATCACGTCTGTAAGTCTACTGACAGCAGTAAGAAGAGGTGTGCCTCAAAACGTTTTGGAAAGAGAGCTCCTTCTCACCATGACCTACTTCCCCAGGTTCTGACTCTGGAAACTTGCCAAATAAGTATGCATACTTTTAGGAACAGGATTCTGGCCCCAAAGTTGCTGCATCTCCCCAGGGGAGGAGGGGGGAGGGGGGCATGAGAATGCTCAGGCCAAGGCTAAGGGGCAGCTTCTGGAAGCAGGGTCTCTCACGGGGGAGTGCCGGCTCTGACCACCAGGGCAAAAGCAAGGCAGCAGTTAGAAAGCAGCATGGGCTGTGGAGGGGCAGAAGCAGAAGACACCCCCAGCTCCCCCAGCCTACTTTACCCTCTGCAGAGTCTGCAGTAGGTCTGTAACCCAGAGAGCAAACCTGCAGCCAGAGACCAGGTCAGCTCACCCACAGCGGGTTCAACTTAAAATTCAAGGTATATCATTAAAAAGCCACAGTATTTGGATTCTTTAAACACAGAAAATCCAGCAAGTACAGGATAGAACATAGGGTACTCTGATCTCAACAGCGATGGCCACAGCTCTCCAGGAACCCGCGGCCCACATCTGGCCAGCCTCGCTCACTTAGGTTACTGGCACAGCTCCTGGTGTGAGTTTGCCACAGCCTATCCAAGCTTTACCAGCAGCCATTAACACATTAAGTGTGGACAATACCATCCCAGAGGATTTAGATGCTCGATAAATGAGAATGTCAACGCCTATGGTAAAAACGGGGCACACACAAACCTGCCGAGCACCCTTTTTAGGAAATGCCAAAAAGAAATCTAATTTGAACACACCTTACAGTTCAACTTGCCAGCCAATTAGGCTATCTGTCAAGATAGTTATCTGGGTGCTTTCATTAATTCTGGAATTCAAAGGCATTTATATGTGCCTAGAACCTGAAAGTGTACAGAAAGTCTCACCCTTCAAATGTATACTCTGCTTCCACCTCCCCCACCCTAGACCCTTGCTAAAACTGTAAACTCTTCTGACTTACGCTGCCTTCTTTATAGTACGCTGAGTAACTGCTGCAACCACCACTGCCTTTCGTATTTAAAAATAAAGGGGCAGGAAGACAGTTTGTTAAGCTCTTAACCGGCAAAAGAGAATGGGGTCAGACTCGGTCCAAAGTCTATTCAACAGGTGGGGCGTTCATCAAACGGCAACTTGCCTTCCAAGAACAAACTTGTCGCATGGCTCAGTTTTCTTTTGGGTGTGATAGAAGCAACTTACTTCCTCCCCCAACCAGGTCGGAGGAAAGATTCACTGGGAGTTAGTTACAGCAATATGCTTTTCCGGTTTGTTTCCCAAGTTTTGGGAGCTCTGTTTTAACTTTGGAGCAATGCAGATATAAAAGCAGAGGGCACTGGGTGACCAGGATTGGGGGCCCTGCGGGGAAACCATTTGCACCGACCCTGGATACAAGTGTCTTCGAACTCCTCTCGGTCGCCGACGACCTTACCCCGAATACGGGGTGCTACGGACTCTTAGCCGCCTACTCCCCAGCCCACCCCGCGCCCGGCCTTCCCGAGGGGACCGAGCCCAGCGCCCCCGCCCGCCCCCGCTGCTCCCCGCGACTCACTGCTCGGCTGGGCACGGCACCGCGGTCCGCGGCTGCCCGCCGGCCGCCGCCTTCCCGCCCTCCAGAGCCGCGACTCTCGCGGGGCCCGGGGACGCGGCCCCCGCCTCCCGCGCCGGCTTCTCGGCACAGCTCGCGCCCGGCCACGATCCGGGCTGGGGCATGGTGCCCCGATTCATCGGGCCACCGCCGGCGGCGGCGACACTGGGGTTCGCCCGCCTCCGAACGACCCGGGGCCCCTCCCGTCGGGGCGCCCGGCCGTGGCCGCCGCCGCTGTACAGCCCGCTGACTTCCGAGGCTGCGCAGAACGCTTCCGCACGCGTCACCGCCGCCGGCCCGGCGCCCTCTGACCCCCGCTGAGGGGGCGTGGCCAGCTAGGACTGGGTGGGCGGGGAGTCCTTGGACTCCGCGCCTGAGCCGGCGGCGGCCCCGGCCGAGCCGCGGTCGATTAGAAGCGCTGCATGCGGTGGACACTGCGCATGCTCCACACAGCTGGTCCAAGCGGGAGTTCCCCGCGCGTCGGGCTTGGCGTGGAGGTTGCGGCCCTTCCGGGACGTGAAAGGGAGGGGAAAAAACGGGATGAGCGGAGGAACGCGACGACGAGGGAGGCCGGCCTGGGGTGTAAAGAGTGCTGATGCGTTTGGGCGCCTTGCAGTGTCATTCTGGACTTCAGAGCCGGGCGGGGTTTCCTCAACCATAAAACGGAGGATGTGGGCAGACTGAGTGATGTGCGGCTCGCCTGGCCTTCCCCGAGTGACAGCACCGTCACAACCCGTCCCCGAGCCCGGAGAGCTTTGGGCTTGGGTGTGGGGTCAGCCTCGTTGCTCCAGGGCTGGGAGTTACGGTCCCTCCCGTCTGTGAGGGCGGGAGGCTGAACCGGTTCTGCTCCGCCGATGAACGGGCTCGGCCCCGCGTGTCCTCCCGGGCTGTTTTCTTTAAATCAAATTTGATAGAAGGGCATTCGAGCAAAGGGAGAATATTGACAGACCTCAAAGATCAGAAGAAGGCGAAATGTTTCATCTCTGGGGAGAGAATAGAATAGCCTGGAAAGCTGAGCAGTCGGGGAATGCACGGGGGTGTTCCTGAAGCAGAGGCAGGACCAGGATATGGAGGAACGGAACCCGTGACGCGTCAGAAACCTGCAACTATTCGGGTACCAAACAGGCAGGTAGCAGGAGATTCCCCTGAAAAATGAAACCGGAAGAAGAAAGCTGGAGACCAGATGGTAAAAAGCTTTCTTAGGCTAAAGAGGGAACTTGTGCTTGATCCTCCCGGCAGGTTGGAAGGTGGAGACTATTTTAAAAGATCATTTTGCAGTTAGAGAAAAGATAGGAAAAGGACAAAACGGGGTGTCCAGCGTGGGGAGGCCAGACCGTAGTGGCCAACAAAGGAAGAAGCTGGATGGGAAGAATATTTTTTCCTCCAAGAATATTGGAGGAAAGCGGTCAAAAGGCACAAACTTCCAGTCTTAAGATAAGTACTAGGGATGTAATGTACAACATGATGGCCATGTCTAACACTGCTGTATGATCTTTCCAATTATAGTGTATGTGCTGCCGAAGCGAGCACGGCACTGCTGTATGATCTATAGGAAAGTTGTTACCAGTAGATCCTAGGAGAATTTTTTTTTTCTTGTTTCTATATAAGATGATGAATGTTAACTGAACCTACTGCAGTGATGGTTTCACAGTACATGTACATCAAACCATCGTGTTCTACACCTTAAATTGATGCAGTGATATGTGTCAATTATCTTTCAATAAACTGGGAAAATAGGGGTAAAACAATTGTACTTTGAGGCAAAAAAAACTATGGGGTGGGTTTTTTCCTTTAATTTTGAAAAAGTAATAAGCACACATGCTTTAAAAAAAATTAAGAGCATACAAAAGAATATAGGAGTTGTACTTCCCATGGCTATTAAAGATGTGGGATTATAATGGGTTGAATAGTATCCCCCAAAATTCATGTCCACTTGGAACCTCAGTGTGACCTACTTGGAAATAGGGTCTTTGCAGATGTAATCCGTTAAGATGAAGGTCTTACTAGATTAGAGTAGGCCAGAAATCCAATGACTGGTGTCCTTAGGAGAGGATGCAGAAATACAGCCACAGAAGAAATAAGGACACGTGAAGATGGAGGCAGAGGTTGGAATGTTGTAACTCTATGCAGAAAAATGCTGGAAAAGGCAAGCAAAGATGGATTTAAAGAGTCATCAGAAGGAGTGTGGCCCAGCTGACAACTTATGTCAGACATCTATCCTCTAGAACTGTGAAGGATTAAGTTTCTGTTGTTTTAAACCCTCATATTTTGGTACTTTGCTGTAGCAGCTCGGAAACGAACAGATCAAGATGAAGAGTGACAAAATTTTATCAGGCCGAATTTATTGGAAAGCGCCCACTAAACAGATACTCTAGATACAACATTGTACCTCCAAGGGTTAGAAAAAGTTTAACAGTTTGTTTGGATGGTTGCTAAGTATGTCTTTTTCTGTTACGCATGTGAATCTGGGAAAATAATCATAAGATGGGTCTAGGGCCCCACCAGGCCCACTCTGAGAAGGACCTGAGCAATACCCTATTGGTCACTTGACTTCCATCCTCCCCAAAGTGCCTGCACTAACTGCCCAGGATACTATTGGGGAAGGTACCCAAAGGCTTGGAGGTAAGGGGGTTGACAAGTTAGAATGGACTTACTATGTAAGACTTGGTGCTCATCCCCCCCAGAAGGGTCCAAAGGACATTGCCCTTCACCATGACTGTGAGAAGTAAATCTATGAGGGGAGCCCCAGCACCTTTGAAGAGCTCTGCAATTGTTCTCTGTAATCTGATAAATCTTACAGTAGAAACTACTACCATAAAACTGGGATTCCTAAATGCAGTGGGGATAATAGAATCCTAGGATGGCAGGGACCAGGAGGTGGCACGTACTTCCCAAAAACTAGATGCCTGTGGTTACTGTGATGAGCAGCTGAACCAAAGCAGTAATCAAAATTGTCTAACTTGCAGAGACCTGTGACATTGCCCACTTGATCATAGTGTCCCTAGGGGGAAAAAAATAAATGGACTATCTACTAAATTCATACTTGGTATAAACAGAAGAGTTCTAGGACTAGTGAACGGAAGTCCTAACTTGTATCACCAAAACAGAAAGTCACAACCCCTCCATCATCTTCTAGACTTTGGCCAGTTTATACACTTAGAATTCTTTGAATGAAGGAGAGGCCAAATATTCGGGAGGAAGGACCTTGCTACATTGCCAAAAATGTATATTATTTATTAACAAACTGATAAGCTTTTCTACCCTTTGGAAGTGGCATGTTTATCTAGAATATCTGCTTAATGGGTCCTTTTCAATAAATTCAGCCTGATAAAATTTTCTAAGTCTTCATCTTGATCTCTGTTAGTTTTCTAGGCCAAGTCCTCTTGAGGAAGAACCCTGCTACATTGCCAAAGCTGTATATTACCCTTCCCCCAAAGGGTCCTGTGGTCATCTACCAGGATGATTGTGCGTTGGGGGAAAGGAAATAATCATACTTTGGGAGATTAGTAGACAATGGCTCTAACATGACACTGATTCATGGAAACCCAAAACATCATTGTGTCTACACAATGTAGGGTCTTATGGAAGTCAGGTGATTAATGGAGTTTTAGCTCAGGTTCGTCTCACATTAGGCCCAGTGGGTCTCTGAACACATCCTGTGGTTGCTTCCCCAGTTCCAGAATATGTCATTAAAATAGACATGCTCAGCGACTAGCAGAATCCCCACATTGATCCCCTGAGCTATAGGGGAAAGGTTGTTACGGTCGAAAAGGCCAAATGGTGGACACTCAGTTGGTTGAGTGTTCAACTCTTGATTTCAGCTCAGATCATGATCCCAGGGTCATGAAATCAAGCCCCAAGTCAGACTCCCCATTGAGCATGGAGCCTGCTTAAGAGTTTCTCTCTCTCGCCCTCCAACCCTCTCCCCTGCTTGTGCTCTCTCTCTCAATATATAAAAAATCTATAGGTTCTCTGCCTATAAAAATGTAAACCAAAAGCAATACCACATTCTTGGAAGGATTGCAGAAATTAGCACACCATCAAGGACTTGAAAGTTGCAGAAGTTGTGATAACCACTACATCCCTTTCAACTTGCCTATTCATCATATGAATATAGATGACAGAGGGATCCTGGGAATTACAATGGATTTTCATAAATTGAATTATGTGGTGATTCTAGTTGGACTGCTATTCCAGGTATGGTTTAATTGCTTGAGCAAATCAACACATTCCCTAGTACTTGGTATGTAGCTGTTGATCTGGCAAATGTTTTTCCCCTCTATACCTGTTGAAAAAGACTACCAGAAGGAATTCACTTTCAACTGGCAAGCCCAGCGATTCACCTTCACTGTCCCACGACAGGATATATCAACTCTTCAGACCTGTGTCATGGTTTAGTCTGCGGAGACCTCCTTTCCCTTCCACAGAAAATCAACTGGCCCATGACATTGAAGATCATATGCAGGAAGTAGCAATTACTGTACACATATTGATTGGTAAGATATTTGCACTTCAGAAGATGGGAAATAAATCCTCCAAAATTCAAGGGCTTTCTTCCTCAGCGAAATCACTAGAGGTCCAGTGGTATGGAGTATATCAAGGTGAAGGATAAATGGTTATTAAAGGAAGAGGCACAACACCCAGTGGAAGAAGAGAAGTCTCTGCCACGAGTCCGGGCTACTGCGGAGTCATAGGATCCAGTAAATCCAGTGGTTCTTGAAGTAACAATGGCAGATAGAGACACTGCAGTCTCTGGCAAGCAGGTATAAGTGAATCACAAAACGAACCTTAGGATTTGGGACTAAAGCTCTGCTGTCCTCTGTGGAAACTATTGTCCTTTTGAGAAACAACTTTTGGCTTACTACTGGAACTTACTAGAGACTGACTGCATGTCCATCCATGAGTCACAAGTTACCATATTACCTGAGGTCAACAGTAAATCATGTTGGTAGACTGCAACCTTAATAAATGTGATCTGATGAAAATGCCTCTCCTCTTCGGTGATCTTCCAAAAACCCATACCCAGTCCAATTATGAGAAAAATATTGGACAAATTACAAATTCCATTAGAGCGGCATCCTACAAAATATTTCACTAGTAATCTTCAAAACTGTCAAGGTCACCGAAAACAAGAAAAGTGAGAGATTACCACAGTCAAGAGGAGTCTGAGGAGAGGGACTGACAACTACATGTAATGTGGGATCGTGGGTGGGACCCTGGAACAAACAGCAAAAATCAAACAGAAGTCTGAGTGAACCATCACCTTCATTTAATAAAAACATATCAATGTTGGTTCATTAACTGTAATAAACGTGCCACACTAATGTAAGATGTTATCAGTAGTTTTCTGTAAATGTAAATTATTCAAAACAATAAAGTCTGTTATGTAGAAAAAAAATCAAATCGACACGTCACAAACTTTTAAACCAAGACTTTTCAAAATAATGAAGAATATCAAGATGCTCGGGTAGATCAGTCAGTTAAGAATCTGCTGGCTCATGTCATGATCTCACATTCCGTGGGTTTGAGCCCTCCATTGGGCTCTCTGTCGGTGCAGGGGCCACTTCCGGTCCTCTGTCCCCTGTCTCTGTGCACCTCTCCCACTCACTCCCTCCCTCTCTCAAAAATAAACTTTTAAAAATAATGAAGAATATCTAGTCATACTGTTCTTATTTTGCACTTCAAAAGAAAACTTTTAATGTTTATATTTCATCTTTAACCTTTTTAAACTTCCTACTATGTAAACAAAAAGATAATAAACTTCCTACTATGTATATGTTTTATAGGGCTCATAATACATAAACACAGAGGTACACATACATTTTTAATATATATGTACACACTGGAGATGTGCTTAATTTTTTTTAACTGACACAAATTATTAGCAAATGTGTTAAACTAATTCAAAAATTAGAGTTTCTTTCTTTTTTAAGGTTTATTTATTGAGAGAAAGAGAGTGGGAGAGGGGCAGAGAGACAGGGAGAGGGAGAATCCCAAGCAGGCTCCACACTGTCAGCAAAGAGCCAGACATGAAGGTCTAACTCACCAACTGTGAGATCATGACCTGACCCAAAATCAAGAGTGGGATACTTAACCAGCTAAGCCACCCAGGAGCCCCTAAATTAGAATTTCTTAGAGGAAATTATGAGAAGTAAACCTATGAACTGCAATATAATTACAACTAGCCTATTCTTATGTTGAGATGAATAAATAATAACAAAAATCTATAAGCCTATGTAAAAGTCTATATGTTGACATTGCTAGCCACAATTCCATTTAGTTTCCAACCTCCCCTTAAAATCAAACATTCTTAATTAGGCAACTAAAAGCTATATGATGGGGTTATAATTTGTAGGTCCTTAGACTTGATAAACTACATTTGGAATCACTTTGAAATAATGTTAACTATTCAGTTAACATTTCTTCAGTTGCCTTGCTTACAATAGTTAATTCATGAAAGACCCCGAGTTCCTTTTCTTTGAAAACACAGCCCTTACTTGTAATAACTGTTTCTGAGGAATGGGGCTGGACCATTAGAGTGTTTGTTTCTTTGTTTGATTATTTAATTACCTGTAAAGAACTTAGCAAAGTTGAATGCATATCCCCCCACCATTCCATGCCATAAACTCACATTTTATAGCAAATCAAAACACCCCCCATTCTTACTGTATGGAATTTCCCAATTTCACAGCAATAAAAAAATAGATTTCAAGTATATTCTGTACATCAATTTCAAAAGTATTAACAGGAAGGGTACTTTTTAGTTTATTCTAGTTTCATAGGTTATGTACTGTACTCGGGCTTGAAAGGAAGTATTGTTAGTTTCACATAGAAAGTAACTACTCTAGGAATAGCCAACTTGTATTTGAAAGACTCTTTTTTTTCAAGCACACCCCTTGATTGTGGAAATCTCATTTTTTTAAACCGGACGGGGTGAGGGTTACTGTGTCTTGGCAGTTCTGAGACTAGAAGAAATAACTTTAAATAGAAAAAAAAAATAGGGGAAATAGTTCATTAGAAAAAAATATCTTGCAGCAGTATTAATTTACCTGGAAAGCCCCAAAACTGTCCCCAAGAGTTTTTCTTGGGAGAAGTATGGCTTATGGCCATATTTATTTTATCATGAAAATAAAACTTTCATACATAAGGAGATGACAGAGAAAATGATGTTATATGAAGACTTGGGATCCTAGAAGATGTTAAACTAGTCATTGGCCTTCAGCCAAATAGTATTTCATCCTAAAGAAATCATCCAGGCAGATGAATCTTACTTTATTTAGAGAGCTTCTGAAATGGAATTCCATAACCTTACACACCTTAATATCTTCTATGGGCTGAATTGTATCCTCCATAAATTCCTATGTGGAACCCCTAACCTTCAACATGACTGTATTTGGTGTTATGGGCTATTCCCCCATTCATATGCCGAAATGCTACTTCCCAACAAGATGGTCTAAAGAGGCAGGCGTTTGGGGGATAATTAAGATTAAATGAAGTTAGGAGGCTTGGAGCCCTCATGAATAAGATTAGTGCCTTAAAAGAGTCACGAGAACGTTTTCTTCCCCTTGCTTCTCTCTGCCAGGTGAGGATACAAGGAGAAATCAGCAGGATGCAAACGAGAAGATAGTTCTTACCAGAACAGAATCATACTAGCACCCTGATCTTCAACTTCCAGCCTCTAAAACTGTGAGAAATAAATTTCTGTTGCTTAAGCCACCCAGTCTGTGGGATTTTCTCACGGCAGCCCAAGCAGACTAGGACCCGATCACAGACTACTTCCTGATAGTTTTAGGACAAGCATATGGGTTCCTTTGGCAAGAAGCCCATCATTCATACTGCACGCTGGGACTTACAGCCCAAGGGGCGGGCTGTCGAGGTTTCCCAAGAAAATTAAGGTAAGGAAGAGATTCTTTGTCACTTCCGTGCCGTAGCACAGGAAAGCCTCCCCTCCTCAAGTAGTCTGACAGTAGGTTAATGATTCACATCTAACCCCATCTTATCTCCATCACACTAAGAGAGGAAAACGTCACCCCACCGTTACCAAAAACTCTCTACTTGTGATAAGGTAGCTTGTCAACCTTACCCTAAAAATCATACCAGAATATCGCTGACAAAGTCACAAGGGCTTTCTGGATCTTCTGCTAAATAGTTTGTCTCGTGAACTTTTCCTTTTATTTGGTCTAGAATTTTAGAAGGATAGTTGACTAGGCCTTCTTCAGAAGAAATAAATATATAATTTCATTATCACTGCATCATCCTCCAAAGACCTCGGCAGCCAGAATCTACCTTAAAATAGTGGTCTTCAAACTGAGGCACCTCACATTTTCAGGGGACACCAGGGCCATTTCATGCAGTTCTGCTGCAAAAACCCCTGGGGCTGAAGATACCTTTCAAAGCTGTAAGAGGGCACGGACAGGCTTGTCCTGCCACTTCCATCCCGTTCACTACCGTCTTACTTTACAAAAATAGAAGACATCTCTCATCCATCTGAAATCTTACTACAGCATGGGCCTCAGGGCCTGCTCTGTCTAATGCTGCAGCCACTAGCCCCATGTGGGTATTAAGCACCGGAAATGTAGCTGATCAGAATGAACATTTGCTGTCTGGGGCGCCTCGGTGGCTCAGTCAGTTGAGCATCCAACTTCGGCTCAGGTCGTGATCTCAAGGTTTGTGAGTTCGAGCCCCACATCGGACTCTGTGCTGACAGCTCAGAGCCTGGAGGCTGCTTCGGATTCTGTGTGTGTGTGTCTCTCTCTTTGCCCCTCTCCTGCTTGCAATGTCTCTCTCTCAAAAATAAATAAACATTAAAAAAAAAACTTTGCTGACTGTATCAAATACTATAGGATTTCAAGAACTTAGGACCAGAAAACAAGAATGTAAAATATCTCATTTCATATTTTTTATATTGACTGTTGATCATATTTTTGAAATACAGTTAACTCTTGACTAACATGGAGGTCAGGGGCACTGAAGCCCCACACAGTCAAAAATCCAAGTATAACTTTTGACTCCCTAAAAACTTAACTGCTAATAACATGCTGTTGACCAGAAACCTCAGAACTAACATAAACAATAAATTAACACATATTTTGTATGTTATATGTATGATGCACTATATTCTTACAATAAAGTAAGCCAGAAAAAAGAAAATATTAAGAACCTCATAAGGAAAATATACTCATAGTACCGTACTATATTTAATGGAAAAATCCCACATATAAGTCCACCCTGTGCCATTCAAATAGTGATGTTCAAGGGTTAATTGTATTGTGTTCTATGCATTATTAATTTCACCTGTTTCTTTTTAATTTTTCAATATGTTACTGAAACTTTTGGATTACATATGTGACTCACATTATGTTCCTGTTGGATGGTGCTCTTCTAGAGCATCAAAACAAGGCACAATTTAAATAATGTGAGGAGTCTCCCAAAGAAGACACCAAAAACTTGCATCCAGGCTTGGTGTCTTTCCTTTTCTTCTCCTAAGAGCAGGTATTTTGGTATTTCAATGGGGTGTTCTGGCCAACCTGTTAATTCAAATAGAGTGCAGAGAATAGGGTGAGGATCACTTCACCCAAAGAAAGCACCTTTCCTGAAGGAGAGTCTTGAGAGAACAGAGAAGAGGATGTCAGTAAGAGATGTCAGCAGCATCTCACGTCACCCAGGCATCAAACTCCGGGCAAGGACGTTGTTCTATAATGAGTGTTTATTAGTGAGGTGGTGCTTCCCAGAAACCAGAAGGTGAGTGGCTCTCATGACAGGATAACAGATCCTTCTGTAATCCAGGTAGTTTCTAAGGCTTTGTTTTCAACACATTTGAAGGAGAAGCTAAAGCTATTCACTGATGACTTAAAACACTAAATAAGGGGAGCCTGGCTGACTCAGTTCATAGAGCAACTCTTGATCTCAGAGTCATAAGTTCAAGCCGCGTGTTGGGCATAGGGTTTACTTAAAAAGTAAAACTTCGAAAAATAAAACAAAATACTTAATGAGAGATTGCATGACACTTTTGGCATGCAATTCATAAGCTGAAGGAATTGAATGATTTTGTTACGACAAAAGTCAATTTTTATCTCTTTAGAACAGTGCTTCTCAGGGCTTATACCTGTAAAACCCAAAAATAAGAATAGAGATTAAAATCTATCTTTTTTTTTTAATCTTATTTTTTTTTTACATTTATTTATTTTTGAGAGACCAAGAGAGACAGAGCGTGAACAGGAGAGGGGCAGAGACACAAAGCCACATAGAATCTGAAGCAGACTCTAGGCTCTGAGCTGTCAGCACAGAGCCTGATGTGGGGCTCAAACCCACAAACCATGAGATCATGACCTGAGCCGAAGTCTGATGCTCAACTGACTGAGCCACCCATCACCCTAAATTCTATCTCTTTCTAACAATAAATAACATTCATCAATAGATTTTGAAGGGGATGTGTCCAATAGAATTTTACTAAGTATTGTAATAACTTTCAAACTTTAAACATATTTTAATCAAATGCTTACTATTAATAATTTGATAAGGATAAATACAACTTTTGAGTAATTTTATTAATAAAAGGCTTTCAAACATAAAAATATGCTGCATTATATAAAATTCTGGGAAAGGAGAATGGAGTGGAAATGAGATTTCAATGGGAAAAAGGAACAATAATGAAATTGCAGTCTTTATGAATGATAGTGAATTTCTTTTTTTAAATGTTTTTTAAATTTATTTTTTAAAGAGAGAGAGGGGGGGGGGAGAGCATGAGCAGGGGAGGGTCAGAGAGAGAGGGAGACACAGAATCTGAAGACAGGCTCCAGGCTCTGAGCTAACTGTCAGCACAGAGCCCGACATGGGGCTCAAACCCACAAACTGCGAGATCATGACCTGAGCCGAAGTTGGACGCTCAACCAACTGAGCCCCCCAGGCGCCCAGATTGTGAATTTCTAATACTATTTAGATTCTATTGGAAACTTGAGTTGTTTTATTATCTTATTTTAAAATGTTGATAATCATTTATAAAAAATTAAATTCTCTGGGGAAAATGTATTATTATACTGCTATACCACTATAATACGTAGTTTATCTTTGTGTGAAATATTTTCAATTTCAAAGAGTTACATAGATTTTGAACAAAATATTTTCTGTCATCGGCCTTTGAGGATATATGTACTACTTCCGTGAATCAATGAGTTTTTAAATATACATTTGGTTGTATGAATCATTGCAAGTAGCATATCTTTCTTGCTCAACACTCTATATCCCAACTAAGCATGGAGAAGATAATCAATAATTTGTTTAATATGTTAATTATTTAATCAGATTTCTAACCGATTTCAGCAATACCTTACCTAAAGCAGAATTTTCTTAATGTTATGATGGATATATAATTTTACCTCCAAACTTCAAGAACAAACAGGAGTCCTTCCACTAAGTAAGAGCCAGTTCATAAAGCCATTCTGAATTTTGAAAAAAAATAGATAAAAATTAAATGTCAGTAATCATTTATAGTACAGTGGAAATTATATCCTTTACAACTAAATTTCTAGTGGACAATTTTAGATGTCAACTTTCAAATATGGAAATAGTTTCACCTTTTCTCAAAACCCTTTTATGGGTGTGGGTGGGCAACAATATTCGGATGACTGCATTACATAGCAACGAATCAAGACCCCTTCATTTAATACATGTGGCAGCTGAGGACCAGAAGTTCCGTTCTTGAACCAGAACCCAAGGCCGCCTTCAGTCCTGGCTCCGTCGCCCAGCCCGCACAGGCCCCCGGGGCTCTGTGAGAAAAGTCACATTTCTCAGTGACGAGGGGCCTCTAAGCAAGAGGTCATCTCTGCAGCGTCTTTGAGTTCGGAGCTGCTGTCTGACATCTGTGGTCACCTGTCACTGCCACTCTCACCCAGTCTCAGGACTCCCTCTACAGCAACATTATACATAGATCACAGCAACTTGGGTCACATTTTATCTAACTATCGGTTTCCCTAACCAAGCTGGAAACGCCCTAAGGGAAGGAAACATTAATTATCTTATTTAGCGGTGGCTGGGCTGCCATAAAATACAAAACAAAACCGCACGAATTGAGGGGCTTAAACAGAAATATAGGGACACCTGGGTGGCTTAGTTGGTGGAGCGTCTGTCTCTTGATTTCAGCTCAGGTCATGATCCCATGGTCGTGGGATCGGCCCCGAGTCGGGCTCCGTGCTGAGAGTCAAACCTGCTTGGGATTCTCTATCTTCTCCTCTACCCCTTTCTTGCTGACTCTCTCTCTCTCTCTCTCTCTCTCTCTCTCTCTCTCTCTCTCTCTCTCTCGCTTGCTCGCTCGCTCTCTTACATAAATAAGTAAAACCTATCCTTCTAAAAAATAAAAACCCAGAAATTTATTTTCTCTCAGTCTGGAAGCTGAGAGCCTCCGATCAGAGCACCAGCGGAGGTGGGCTCTGGGGTGAGCTCTCTTCCTGACTTGGGGACATCTTCTTTCTTAGTGTGCACGCGCAAAGGGGCGGGCTGGGGGCTGGGGGCTGGGGGCTGGTTTGCTCTGCTGTCTCTTCCTCCTCTTATATGGACACTAAGCGAACTGGATCAGGACCCTACTCTTCAGACTCCATTAAACCTTAATTACTTCAATAAAGACCCTGTCTCCAAATTCAGTTACACTGTAGGGGTTAGGGCTTCGACATACGCATTTTAGTGAAACACAAACATTCAGTTCATAACACTCATAGATCTTTATGCACCTTGTTCTTTTTTCTCTTTTTTTAATATAACTTAGTATCAAGTTGGTTTCCATACAACACCCAGTGCTCATCCCAACAAGTGCCCTCCTCCATGGCCATCACCCCCTTCCCCTCTCCCCCATCCCCCATCCCCCATCCCCCCTCAGTTTGTTCTCAGTATTTAAGAGTCTCTTACGGTTTGCCTCCCTCTCTCTCTGCACCTATTTATTCCCCTCCCCCTCCATGGTCTTCTGTTAAGCTTCTCCTGATCCACATGTGAGTGAAAATATATGGTCTGTCTTTCTCTGCCTGACTCATTTCACTCAGCACAACACCCTCAAGGTCCAGTTTATGCACCTTGTTCTTGACCCAGTGTGTGGTACCAGTGGCCACCAATGCATTTTTGTTGAATGAATTTAGTATTAATTCCTTACTACAATATCATAGCGGCAATGTAGATAGCAAAGAGAAAACCAGCTGTATGACCTTGAGCAAGTCATTTGACCTCTCTCACCCTCAGTTTCTTTAGAAATAAAATCCAGACAGTAGTTCTCAGAGGTCTATTATGAGGCTTGAAGGGAGGTGTGTGAGGGGCCTGACACAGGGCTTGTGGATCAACAGCTCTTTCTTTCTTTCTTCTTTTATGTTTATTTACTTTTTGAGAGAGAGACAGAATGTGAGAGGGGGAGGGGCAGAGAGAGAGGGAGACACAGAATCTGAAACAGGCTCCAGGCTCTGAGCTGTCAGCACAGAGCCTGATGTGGGGCTTGAACTCACGAACGGTGAGATCATGACCTGAGCCGAAGTCAGATGCTTACCTGACTAAGCCACCCAGAAGCCCTGAACAACAGCTATTTCTAGTCCTTTCGCTTCGTGCTTTATATTTTATGAAGCACCAATGTGTATACCACCTCCCAAGTCGGCACATGAATGTCTCAGACATCTCTGGCACCAAGCCTCATGATCTTTCTGCCATACCAGCTGATCCAAGAGCTTGTGAAAAGCGTTCATTTACAATAATCTCGTGCTTCACAGGGTCATAATATCTGTTTTGTGAAATGAGGTAGTTCACTGACCTGGTCGAGTCAGCAGGGCAGTCAGGAAGCCAGGTTAAGAAATCTATCTGATAGGGAGAGAGAAATATTAGGTGTTTTAAATGCTATTTTCTTGCAAAATTAATCAGTTACTTGCAGTTTCCTTAAATAAATTATTTTTCAGAATATTGATAGCCTCGGGACACCTGGCTAGCTCAGCAGAGCATGCATTTGACTTTTAATCTTGGGGTTGTGAGTTCAAGCTTCACAAGGTGTAGAGCCTTAGAATGTATAGACATACTTCTAGCCAACGCCTTGTGGGTAAGTCCATTCACCGACACTAGATGGCACTATAAGAACTTCTCCCAGACAAGTCCCTGCCTGCCCAGTGGCTGGTCCCTACCATTTACAGCCTGACACCTTTTAGCAAAGAGGTGAAGAAAACTTAGAGAAATGTTCTTCTTTTTCTAGGTAGAGTCTATACATTTTCTTGCTAAGGGGTTGAACTCCTACAGTAACTAGTATGTAGACAAGGCTCTCCTGGAAAACTACAGCTAGCATGGATCAAATCAGGACACAACGGGGATCCCGGTGACACTTAGCAGCTGGGTTTCCTGGAGAAGGTCTGTTTCCTGCCCTGTGTGCCTCACGTGGGATTGCGTCTCATACATGGAGCGTGTATAACAATTGCCATGTGCTACAATGAAAAACGAAGGTCCTTTCCAAGGAGGTCCCTGCCCTGCACCAGCTCTGGGTCTCTGCCCCTCTGGCCCCTGCCTATTCTTCATCATCTCCAAGATCACTCTCAGTCAGACATTTAAAAAGGACTTCAGCACCAGGTATCTTCATTCCAACATTTCCTTGATTGAATGATTGAAACTCACAGCTCATAGTGGCCTCCCCACAAATGACGTTCATCTTCTCTTCATCCACTTCATCCAATAGCTGCACCCTAGGCCTTGTCATTGTCTGGAAGTAAGTCCCCTTAAAATCATCAGCCTCACCTTCCACTGTCAGAAGCCACCTCCCTCCGCTCTCTCTGCCCAGCTCATCACTTTCAGAGGGGCTTCTAGCTCCTTCCTTCCTCCTTCTCTCCCTGTTTCTCAGTTCCCCCTTCTCTCCCCACAGATCCCCTTTCTCTTCTTGCCTCTGTATTTACTCATCAACACCTGCAGCCCCTCACTCCCCACCCCTCCAGGGCTGCCAGCCTTCATGCCCCCACCTGGACCGGTGTGGCCCTTCCAGGCAGTGCAGAGCACCTAGAGGAGAGCACAGACAATGAACTGAATTACTACCGACAAAGAGCTGTGTAGCTCTGAGCACATTATTAACCTCTCTGAGAATCAGGGGATGAGAAACCCTATTCTAGGAGAAATAAGAGAGATAATAGGTGAAATGAGATTCTTTTTAATTACATTTTTATGCTTTTATCTTTAGCATCTCCTACCTCTGTGATCTTTCCCTGGTATCCAGAGATACCTACCCAGAGGGCAAGGGGATGAACGGGTGGGTATAGATTATTAAAGTAGCAGGGCAAATAGAGGCAGAATGTAGTTTTCTTCTCAAATAGGTCATTGAGATGCAAAACTAAAGGCCTGAGGAAAGTAGGATTTAGAGATGATGCCAAGGGGTGCCTTGGTGGCTCAGTCATTTAAGCGTCCGACTTGGGCTCAGGTCATGGTCTCACGGTTCATGAGTTCAAGCCTCGAGTCAGGCTTTGTGCTGACCGCTAGCTCAGAGCCTGGAGCCTGTCTTCAGATCCTGTGACTCCTTCTCTCTCTGACCCTCCCCTGCTCACGCTGTCTCTCTCTCTCTCCCAAAAATAAATAACATTAAAAATTTTTTTAAATAAAAAAATTAAAAAAAATAGAGATGATGCCAACACATCGCTTGGAAAGATAATAGGAAGGAGCCAGGTGCACCTGCCCCTTATTCACCCTCCATCCACTGGAGGGGCCTGAGGGGGAGGAAACAGCAGGAGAGGAGAAGGGCTGGGTTTGTCACTTTTCAAGAGTCCAGCACTCACCCAAGCAGGAAACCACGACACCTGGGCGGAGCCGAGGTTGTGGAAGGGTAATCCAGAGCGTATATTAAGTCATTTAATCATCAATACAGCGCCACAGAATCATTATAACCTGCACTAAAATACCACAAGACTATTATTGGCCCCATTTCACAGAACAGGAAAGTAAGTGACAGAGTCAGGATTCTAACCTAGGCCAGCTGGCCTCAAAGGCCATGCTCTTAGCCACCATACCACACAGTCTTTATTTTTTTTTTAATGTTTATTTATTTTTGAGAGAGAGAGAGCACAAGTTGGGGAAGGGCAGAGAGGGAAACACAGAACCCAGAAAAGGCTTGGAGCTGTCAGCACAGAGCCCGATGTGGGGTTCAGACCCACAAACCGTGAGATCATGACCTGAGCTGAGGTCAGACTCAACCAACTGATCCATCCAGGTGCCCTTACACAGCCTTTAAATAAACCTCAGTTCCCTACACTCATCCACCCCCTTCTCTGTTAAATGTCAGGGCTAAGAAGCACAGTCAGAAAACTACCTTGGGTTTCATGCTATTGCTACTTGAGGTCTAAGCTCAGCGGGGCCTCAGTCTGCTCTGTCACCTGCTCTCGGGCCACTTCCTCCCCAAGTCCTTCAGTGGCGCCCCTAAGCCCTTCCCATCCCCTGCCTCCCTCCTGTTAAGCGATGAACTTGCCTGGGACTCACAGAGAAAGACAGATTCTCGCAGCTTCTCTCCTTCCCTCAACTAACATACTGTCAACTACTCCCACCCTCCTTTCCAACCAGTTTCGGAGGAAGATGCATCTACCTATCTATCCCCTGCTCCACACCATCCCTCCCCTGCCCTTCGCCTCCTCCAGGATTTCCACGGAGGGTCCCTTTCCAGTGTCTCCAACCTCCCTGCTCTGTCAGGTTCCTTCTCAAGGCATAGGAACAAAATAAGATCTTTCTCTCCTTTCACATCATCCTCGCGCATAATTGATCTGGACATCAGGAATGTCCAAATCCAGTCCCAAAACTCTAAGTAGTGATGAAATTTCACTAATTCATGAAAACAGAAAAACAAAGACAACAGGGAGATTCTCATTAAGCTAAGGTAATTAAATTTAAACAACTTTCTTTAGTTCTGACATTATGGCCTTTGTGTGTGTGTGTGTGTGTGTGTGTGTGTGTGTGTTTATTCTTTGTACACTGCCTTTCAAAAGTGCGAAGACTGCTTGCACAAGAAAAAAAGTCCCCTTTGCTCTGTTAAAACATTGAGTTTTGGGGGTTCTTTACTAGCCCAGTTCTGAAACTTTGTCTCTGGACATCTCTACGTTCTTTGCACTCTTCAAACTTATTAAGATCAGTGCTTCCCAGGTGTACAATGTAATGATTCAGCGCTTCTGTATCTTACTCAGTGCTCATCAAGATGAATGTACTCGTAATCTCACCCGTCCCTCCGCCCACCTCCCCTCTGGCAACACCAGTTTGTTCTCTGTGTCCTTGATGCTGTGGCATCTGAGACCTTGCCCGCCCAGGGTATCGAATCTCCAGATACAACAAGCTACTTCCCGGAGAGCTCACCTTTCACATGCGAACTAACCAATCCAAAGCCGATATCCTGCCGCCTACCTTCATCAGGACTCCACAGGGTCCTTACATTTGGACCACTGTTCCCCCCCCCACCCCTCCGCCCTTATCACCCCAGGGCCAGACCCCGGATAACACAGGACAGCCCCCTTCACCCTAGAGCCTACTGAAATTATGCAAACCAGCCAATCCCAGACCGGCTTACCCTGACTCACCTGTTCCTTTATGTGCCAAAGGAACATAGCAAAGACTCTCACCCATGCCTTCCCCTCCCTCCTGCCTCTTGCCTGACTCTGGTGCGCCCCCTGTGGACATGTGCGGTAAGGCATGCATCCTACTCTTGGAAAGAAACTATCCCCTCAGGGACAGTCATCTCCTGATCTGTTGGCCTCACCATTCCCAAATGACATCAACTACATTTCCAAACAGGACCTCAACAAGCTTTTGTTTACGTAGGTTCTATATACTTATATTTACTGTTGAAGGTATTAAAATTGATAGAGTTTTAAAATATGTACTAATTCTTGGGTCGCCTGGGTGGCTCAGTCAATTCAGCACCTGATTTCGGCTCAGGTCATGATCTCATGGTTCGTGAGTTCGACCCCATGTCAGACTCTCTACTGTCAGCACAGAGCCTGCTTCGGATCTTCTGTACCTCCTCTCTCTGCCCCTACACTGCTTGTTCTCTCTCTCTCTTTCTCTCTCTGTCGGAAAAATAAATGAAAAATTTTTAAATGTTTTAATAAATAAAAACACACACTAATACTTTTAAAAAAACAATCACATTATACATTAGCATAACATCTTGATGAAAAATCACTATGTTTTCCAAAAAATATGGTGAGGAGAGTAGCATGGTTTTAGTGTTTGCAAATCTCTTTAATGTCTGGCTTAATAGACTGGAACTTGAGTTTCAGTCTGCCTCTGAGTTCAAAAAGTTGCAAGACCATATTCTGGAAAATGCCACAATACCCTACTGAGAGATAGAGAATGAAGACGGCAAATACCAAGATAGTATCAAAAACTGCTCTTGAGGGGCGCCTGGGTGGCTCAGTCAGTTAAGTGTCTGACTTCCGCTTAGGTTATAATTTCATGGTTTGTGGTTTTAAGCCCCATGTTGGGTTCTGTGCTGACAGCTCAGAGCCTGGAGCCTGCTTTGGATTCTGTGTCTCCCTCTTTCTCTGACCCTCCCCTACCTGTGCTCTGTCTCTGTCTCTCTCTCTCAAAAATAAATAACATCCAAAAAAAATTTTTAACTGATCTTGAAATTGATTTTGACCTCACACACCCACTGAAAGGGTCCCAATCTGAGAATTCTGATCCTAACAATCTTCATTAATACAGACACGTTTTTGAGCTCCTAAAATTTGCACACTGAAAGAGAATTTACTGATTAAAAGTTTAAGTTAAAATTGTCCTCTACACTTTTTCAGGGTCATAGTCTTAGTGCGGGGTTCAGGAAAGCAGAGCATGATGCCTGGTTTCAGAGTTGTGTCGCAACAAAACGCCACAGGCTGGGCGGTTCAAAGAGTCGAAATGGATTTTCTCTCAGTGAGACTGAAAGTCCAAAATCAAGGTGCTGCCTGGTTTGGTTTCTGTCGAGACCTCACTTTCTGGCTTGCAGACGGTGCCTTCTCACTATGTCCTCACATGGCCTCCCCCCTCCCCCCCCCCGCACATGTGGGGGGAGAGAGAGAACTCTCTGGTGTCTCTGCGTTGTAGTACAAGGCCACCAGTCCTATTGTGTAGGGCCCCACCGTTATAATTTCATTTACCCTTAATTACCTCCCTAAAGGCCCATCTGCAAATACAGTCACACTGGGAGAAGGGCTCCAACTTAAGAATTTTTGAGGGGTCCCTGAGGGGCTCCATCGGTTAAGTGTCTGCCTTCAGCTCAGGTCATGATATCAGGGTCTGTGAGTTCAAGCCCTGTGTTGGCCTCTGGGCTGACGGCTCAGAGTCTGGAGTCTGTTTCAGATTCTGTGTCTCCCTCTCTCTCCGCCCTTCTCCTGTTCATGGTCTGTTTCTCTCTCTCTCAAAAATAAACATTAGAAAATTTCTCTTAAAAGAGTTTTTGGGGAGGACAAAATTCAGTTCATAATAGAAGGCAAAAACCCAAAAGAATGAATGCGAGGGGGGGAAATTGAGTCAAGGAAAGAGGCGATGCAAAGCGATATAAGGTGTTACCACCCTGGCTACCACTTCATACAAAACTTTGAAAAAATATGTCAGTCAATGCCTGCTTGGCACATTGGAGGTCTCCAGAAGGGCTGCAAGGAAGATTTGCATCTCAGGGCGCCTGGGTGGCTCAGTTGGTTAAGTGTCTGACTCTTGATCTCAGCTCAGGTCTTGATCTTAGGGTCATGAGTTCAAACCCCAAGCTGGGCATAGAGAGAGAGAAGAAAAGAAAAGAAAAAAGAAAAGAAAAGAAAAGAAAGAAAGAGAGAGGGAGGGTGGGAGGGAGGGAAGGAAGGAAGGAAGAAAGGAAGGAAGGAGGAAAGAATTGCATCTCAGAGTATTTTGCAGGAGAAAGACAGTAGCCGCCTGACTCTCCCTAGCCCCACTTCCTATTTCCTGTTAATCAAGGTTCACCTCACAGAAAACTCACTCACCCACAGTGCTGGGTAGCACCCTCTAGCCCCTCCGAGGGGCTAAAGTCCATTCTGCACAGTGTGGCATTTCATCCAAGCCCAGAGTGGGGGAGTGATAGAGCAAGGTAGACATTAAGCCTTGGTCTTCAACCCAGACTTCAGCAAGAACAGTGCTGGAAGGCACACAGTCCAGGAGGTGAGTCGTGCCTATGCGGGGAAGGAGACAGGTGAGGCGGCCGGAAGACGCCTGCTCTGGTCATGATTTGACATTCACAGGTGGTTCAGAACTACTTCCGCTCTAAGTACAGGGCTCTTGCTGTCCCAACATGGCAACCCTTCCCAAAAGGAGCATATCTATGAGGTCTTGAGAAAGTATGTTTTGATAGTCATATAAACAATGATCACACTGTAAATGAAATGTAATGAAGATATTTAATAACTGAACACAATAATGCATCTAATTTGTGCATTTACAGATAATTCTTAACCTGTAACAAATATGTTTGATATTCACTAATTTGAACTCCCAGTGCAACTTAATACACTGTATGATTCAGGGGCGCCTGGATGTCTCAGTGGGTAGATGTCCAACTCTTGATTTCAGCTCATGTCATGATCTCATACTTATGAGATCTAGCCCCATGTCAGGCTCTGTGCTGGGCAAGGAGCCTGCTTACGATTCTCTCTCTGTTCCTCCCCTACATACTCTCTTTCTCAAAAAAAAAAAAACAAAAAAAAACCACTGTATGATTCAGATTTGCTTAACAGACAGCGGAGTGAACTATACTGTAGTTTACTTTTCTAATGAAATGTGTGCAGCCTATCAAATCATGGTGAGAAGTGCGGGAGCCCAAGATACATTCATAAAGGCAGTCAATTGAGAGTTATCTTATCACATCTGGGTAATTTTTAACTGCAAGTGACATTGGAAAATACTTTAAGAAGGGAGTAGGCAGGGGTTACACTCACTACAAAACCATTATGCCCTTGTTATTCTACAGAACAAAAGTATGGGTGCCTGGGTGGCTCAGTTGGTTAAGAGTCCAACTCCTGGTTTTAGCTCAGGTCATGATCTCACAGTCGTGGGTTTGAGCCCCACATTGGGCTCTGCACTCACAGAACAGAGCCTGCTTGGGATTCTCTCTCTCCTCCCCTTTCTCTGCCCCTCCCCCATGCTCTTTCTCAAAAGAAACAAAATTTTTAAAAATTTAAAAAACAAAGAACAAAAATACATAAGCTCTAGTTGACACTAGATAATGAGAAATATCATGGCTGCCTGCTAACGAGTCTTAAATATTGAACTGTGGGACATCTTCATTTCCATTGAAACTTTTTGTGTTTTCAAATTCCTTATCCCTATTGTATTCATTGTTAGTTTCAAGGTTTATCACATGATTTGTCATGGACGTGTATGTGTGTGTGTTTTATGTTTAGGGACTAGAGTAGTTATTTCAAGTGACTTATAAAAAAACAGACATGCTCAGCAGACAATATTAAAACTCTCCAGAGAACTGAAAACATACACACATGATCACACCTCTGAAATAAACTAGAGTTAATCACAGAGGAGACAAGGATAGGTGGGCAGGTGTGTCCTGGGCATGACCGCAGGAACAGCATGCCCAATGGCCTTGACAGCTGTAAAGCATGACCTACAAATCCTATAGAGTGAGTCAGATGAGGAGGATGACAGTTCTGGTGGCCAGAAGTCACACAAAACTCTGAGACCCACACAAAGTATATCGTGTCTCCTTAATTAGAAATTCGTTATTTTACCAATACCTGAGCACCCAGAATTTCCAAATGTCAGTCTCCAGCCCCATTTTCTCTATGAGTTCCAGACTATACTTTCACTGCGACACCTTGAAATCATCATGCTTCAAGCTGAATCCATTGCAGACCTGCCTTTCCTTCTATACTTCCAGTCTTAGTTGATAGAGAAATGCACTTATTAAGTTAGCCGTTTCATTCATCCCGTACCACGTTTTTCATGGGAGGCACTGGGAATACAACAGTAAACACAGTGCTGTCCCTTTCCTTATGAATCTTACATTCTGTTAGTGAAATGAACAATAACTAATACTTGGGTGTGTGCACGCATACGTGTGTGTGTGTGTGTGTGTTTGTGTGTGTGTGTGTGTGTGTGTTAGTGGTAAGTTCTATGGGGGAAAAAAGCAGAGTAAAGGGCATATGAGTTATAGGACATGTCATTTTATACAGATAGTCAGAAAAGGCCTCATTATATTAAATTCCTGTCTTCTTTGCCTCCAACAAATCCTCTTACTGGTCTCCCTGCCTCTGTGTCTCTCCTCCACCTCATTCCATTTTCCATGCTTCCATCCGAGTCATTTTTTAAAAAAGATTTTATTTTTGAGTAATCTCTACAGCAAATGTGGGGCTCAAATCCTCAACTCCAAGGTCAAGAGTCACACACTCTACCGACTGAGCCAGCCAGGTACCACCTGAGTCATTCTTCTAAAATTCAAATGACTGTTCCCTGTTTATTATTATTCATTATTCTAGGTTCTTCACAATTTGGTCCCCCTACTTTTAAAACTATAACTTCTATCACTCTCCAGTTGCCTGTGAGAATTAATTTCACCATCTCCATTGGTTCTAAATGTAGGTGGGTATAAAACAGCTTTATCATAAGTATTTGTTTTCCATTAATCTCTCCATTATAATGTGACCCCTTGGATAAAGACTGGCCCAGTTCCTGGCACACAGTAAGTAAGAAGTAAATATTTGCTTGGCTCATTTGAAATTTTAAAAAGTGGTTTTTTTTTTCCTTGAAATTTAATTTTATCCTTCCTTTAATGGAAGTTAGCTCTGGCAGAATTTCAGAGTGTCTAATTGTTACTCAGTTACCCAATGCTTTATGACTGTGGCTCTTGGAAACATCCCAGCAAAGTGAAATTATCTAGACCAGCAGGTGATAGGAAATTTGTTCCCCAGACGTCATAATAATTTCCAGTGAATCCTTCCCAAAATTTGGGTTTTGTGAACTTCATCAGCTCTGTACCTGCTCTGAAATTTTGGACAAATGAGAGTGTGGTGATGGACACAGCCCATGCTTCTAGAATGCTCTCATCCCTCTGATGCTGTGTAGAACAGGGTACTGACCGAAGTGGTGACTTGGCTGAGGCAACTCTTAAATCAGGGCTTTTGTTGTTGATTATGAATTCCCTGTAACCCAATAGTGAACAGTGGTTAAAAAACAAACAAACAAAAACCCAATGCAAGACAAAACAAAAAACTCTTGCTTTACTATAATTCTGGTGATAGCACTAGAGAAACGTTCAAAGCCAGTTTTACTTATTCATACAGCATCCTCAAAAGATGGAAAAGTAAAGAAACAGTTCACTATCTTCTAAAGATAATGACATAAAAAATGGACCTCCAGGGGGCACCTGGCTAGCTTGGAAGGTGGAACATGGATCTCAAAATCTTGAGGTTGTTTAAGTCCAAGCCCTACATTGGGTGTAGAGATTATTCTAAAAAGTGAATCTTTAAATAAAATACAGAATACAGGTCTTCTGACTCCCATTATGTACTTGTTTTATTTTATTTTTTTAATGTTTGTTTATTTTTTAGAGAGAGAGTGAGAGAGCAAGTATGAGTGGGGGAGGAACAGAGACAGAGGAAGACAGAATCTGGAGCAGGGTCCAGGCTCTGAGTTGTAGGCACAGAGCAAGATGTGGGGCTTGAACCCATGAACCATATGATCATGACCTGAGATGAAGTCAGATGCTTAACTGACTAAGCCACTCAGGCGCCCCTATATGTACTTATTTAAAAGGCAAATGTACACAAAAATTATTTGGATAAAGTATAAGTGACTCCAACTGTTAGGCCTTTGGGATACTAGGGTGAAACTATATAAATTAAGTGGGAAGTTCAGATATCTGTACATGAAACTACTATATCAGTCTCATTTCTGTCCAACAAAATAAGGATTTAAAAATAAGTATTAATAAATATAATTTGCCCTATGAACAAATCAAACCTTAAGTATTTAAGTGATTCTTCAATTATGTTAATAGTAATTTTTGATTTTAGCGGGAAGATAAAGATTCTTCTAACTTAAGCACATGGTGAACTGCCAATCTAGGGGAGACATGTTTTAGGCTCAGGGCTATGAAGGTTAGAAGATATTTTTTTCAACTTAATGTAGGTGTTGGATAAATGCTACATTTAGAACTTTTTAAGGGAATAAAACTGGCCTCAGTTAACTTACTACGTTATTTTTCCTATTCTGCTTTCCATGAAGGGGAAAAAAATAAACTCTTGCAGAAGGTAATGTTTTCCCATGAAATATAGTTTAGTCTTTCTTTCTCTGATTGTGTAAAAGAAATGTATTTTCTTGCCAAAGAACAGGATTTGAAAACGTGAGCTGAATATTTGTTAGGATATAAAACAATTCCATGTTTCCATTTATTTTTTTTCTTGGCAACATTTCTTTTTTAAAAAAATTTTAATGCTATTCACTTTTGAGAGGGAGACAAAGTGTGATTGGGGAGGGACAGAGAGAGGGAGACACAGAATTCAAAGCAGCTCCTGGCTCTGAGCTGTCAGCACAGAACTTGATGTGGGGCTCAAACCTACAGACTGTGAACTCATGATCTGAGCTGAAGTTGGCCGCCTAACCAACTGAGCCACTCAGGTGCCCCTCTTGGCAACATTTTCAAGCAGAGTTTGTTATGAAGGGGAGAGTAAGCTCAGTGTAAGGAAAAAAGTACAGCATCCGAGGCATTGCCTCTTCTCCTGCAGGGAACAGATGTCACATATTCTGCATCATCCAGTTTTACAAGCAAGGCTTTTACCAGAGAACCACTAAACATATTCTTGCATATGATATTTCCCAGCAATTATATTGTAAATGAGTTCCCTGCTTCATAATGTGCTACTAAGAGTATAGGTATTGGAATTCTTACTACATTCTAAACATTTTTAAAAGTCTATTTGAGAGAGAAATTACATGCACAAATTGGGGAGGGGCAGAAAGAGAGAGAGGGGGAGATAGAGAATCGCAGAGAGGCTACACACTTTCAACACAGAGCCCAATGCAAGGCTCAATCTCATAAACCTTGAGACCATGACCCAAGCCAAAATCAAGAGTTGGTTATTTAACTGGCTGAGCCACCCACATGCCCCTAGAATTCTTACTACTTTCTATTAACAAACCCTTATAGAGCATTGGGAAGAACCAGAGAAAGATCACTGTATTGAAAATAGTCCTTTACATCATTAAGAAAGTGACAAGACAAGCCACAGAGAGAAAATATTCGCACATGATATATTTGATAAGGGACTCATAACCAGAATATGTAATGAACTCTTTTACCTCAACAATAAAAATCACCCAACTTCTTTAAAATGTACAAAATATTTGAATAGATGTTTCTCCAAAGAAGATAACAAATGGCCACTAAGTACATGAAGAGATGTTCAACATCATTCATCATTAAGGAAACGTGAGCACATGTGAAAAACCACAGTGAGATACAATTTCATACTTACTAGGATGATTAAAATCAAGAAGATAGATAATAACAAGTGTTGGCAAGGATGTAGAGAAATTTGAATCTTCATATATTGCTGGTGGCAATGTAAAATAGTGCATCTGTTTTGGAAAAGCATTTGGCATTTCCTTAAAATATTGGAAAAATCATATAACACAGCAATTCTACTCCTAGGTACATATCTAAGAGAAGTGAAACCATGTTCACAAACAAAAAACTTATACATAGATATTCATAGCAGCATAGTTAAAAAGTAGAAACAGGCTTAGTCAGCTAAGCATCTGACTCTTGATTTCAGCTCAGGTCACGATCTCATGGACAGTGAGATGGAGCCCTGAGTTCTGTGCTGACAGTATGGAGTCTGCTTGGGATTCTCCCTCTGTCCCCTCTCTGCCCTTCCTCTGCTCACATGCTTGCTCTCTCTCTCAAAAAAAACTTTAAAATATTTGTTAAAAGTAGAAACAACTTAAGTGTTTGTTGACTGATAAATACATGAATAAAATGTAGTATATCCATTCAATGGAGTATTGTTTGTCAGTGAAAGTAACAAAGTACTGATACATATTACAACATGGATAATTCTTGAAAACATGATGTTACATGAAAGAAGCCAGTCGCAAAAGGTCACACATTATATAATTTCATTCATACAAAAAGTCCGGAACAGGCAAATCTATAGAGACAGGAAGTAGATTCCTGGTTGCCAAAGGCTGAGGGGATGAGTTTCTTTTCCTGGTAACAAAATGTTTCTGAAATTACATAGTGATGATAATTTTACAACTTTTTGAATACACTAGAACATACTGAATTATATACTTTAAAAAGGTAAATTTAATATTATGTAACTCAAGAAAGCTGTAATTTTAAAAATACAGATTTTTATACGGGTAAAAAAATCTAAAAATATTAAAAATTTTCAAATTGGGAAAATATCTTATAAATATCATTTTTCTTAATAGTATTGTCATCGGTTATAGGAGCTCAGAAAAAATATGGACAAAAATTGGTGAAGGCCAGACTTTGACCTAGTTACTGCCTGGCAGGTTCAGCACCAGGGACAGCTCCTCTGCGTAGGCTATACTTTCAGAGGTACCATTCAAAAGGCTACCTAGGTCCTGCAGATGTTTCCCAAAAGTGACATCTCTATTGTGCTTTTTTTATTTTTAAAACTGTCATATATTATGGGAGACAGATTGTCTTTATATATACATTTTGTGAGCACTTGAACAGGAAATAAGAGATCTGCAACTTCATTAGTACATCCAGCAAAATATATTGATTGATTGTTATGTACAGGTACTCAGTATGAACCCTTTGACAAGTCACTTGCCTCTAGATAGCTTCGGTTCCTTATCCAAAACTTGTCAACAATTACACATGCATGACAAACTAGGCTAATATTTGTGAAATGACTCACAGGGTTTGTATTCATGAAAGGTATTTTTATTACTGAATCCTTTAACAAGCCATCCTATTGCATTATCAAGCAATTTACTTTGAGAGCATACATTCTCCCATGCCATTAGAAGCCCAGACTGCTGTCCTGGATATAGTCGGACTATACTGTTAATAGCCTTCATGGCAAGAACTATCTTTTTAAGGATGCTTCAGACGGGGACAAGTACATGAAAGATGGGCCTGGAAATGGATCCATTTCTAAGGATGAGGAATAAGTAAAAAGCAATTCATCTAATCCTTCGCCTTTCTAAATTAATCCAACAACCATCTTCTGCACATAATTGCAGATACATGTCCACTACACAAATTCCTATATGATCAATCCTGTCATATAGAATTTATCTGTAGGGTGAATGTTAATTCTAACCCCATATGACACTGTTATAAAGGAATTCTGTAAAATAAGAGGTTATATACAAAAGTTCCATGAATGTTTGAACAGCAAAATTGTGTCAAATCATGTAACCTCATGTCTTAATCTGTATGACTGCAGTGGAGTATGTGGATAAGATGCTCTACAGAAAAATCTAACTAGGGGTGCCTGGATGACTTAGCTAAACATCTGACTTTAGCTCAGGTCACAAACTCGTGGTTTGTGAGTTCGAGACCCACATGGGGCTCTGTGCTGACAGCTCAGAGCCTGGAGCCTGCTTCGGATTCTGTGTTTCCGCCTCTTTCTCTGCTCCTCCCTTGGTTGCGTTCTCTCTCTCTCAAAAATAAATGAACATTAAAAAAAATTTTTAAATCTAACTAAATGTGTATGGTTCAGTCTCACTCTTTTCCATTCTTACTCAAAAGATTTGGTTTTAGTTGCCATTTACTTATCTCATTCATATTTAAATATCAAAATCACTAGCACAGGAACTTTGCCAAATCCCATAAGGTCAGATGCAGCTTCCTTAAGAAGAAAAAAAAAAAGGCAATTATTGATCTTTTTATTATTTATTTGTTTATTTTTTATGGTTTATTGTCTGGTAATTATTGATTTTTAAAGGGAACAGAGGGGAAGGCAGCCATTTGCTCTCTCAATGTCCACTATTTCATTTGCTCTGGCCTAAGTAAAAACGTGTAAGAGGTCAGAGTCCATTTCCATAGGAACTCTTGGGTTCATTAGCACAAAATTTGTAAATAATACTTCTCCCCTGAGGAAAGAAAGTCCGTCAATCTGAGTAGGCTCAAATTGAAATCCCTAACACTCTGAGAAGCTGGGAAATGGATCTTGAATCCAAATGTTTCAAAAGGCAAAAGTTTCCCATGTCCATTCCGTAATGATTCGTTAATCCTTACCTGTTACTCTAGTAATTAATTAATTATCTCTTCAACTATAGTATTTATAATATAATTATTTCTTCAACTCTAAGGCCATGTGAAAGGTGGCTGTTCGCTTGTGGCGCACGGAATCTCAGCAGTGCGCTGCTGCAGTCCTTAATGATTTCCCAGCGCGCCGTCTGTCCTGCGTGGTTGTTCCCTACTCATCCCATCTGCTCTTTGTTCACTTTCCCCCTTATTTCCTACTATCGGTTCATTAGCTAGACTTGTACATTCCAGTTTTTCGTGGTTGTGCTAATGCTAATAACATATCTCCTTAACTTACCAAGTCTACTTTGAATGCTGGAATGTTATGCAATAGCAGCCGTATACTTCCGCTTTCCCCTTCCATCCTTTGTGCTATCATCATGTATTTTGCTTCTGCATAAGTTATGAAATCCACAACATGGTATTTTTGCTTTATATGGTTAGTTACTTTTCAAAGAATTTTTTATTTTTTTTAAATGTTTTTTATTTATGTTTGAGAGACAGAGAGAGATAGCACGAGCCGGGGAGGGTCAGAGAGAAAGGGAGACACAGAATCTGAAGCAGGTTCCAGGCTCTGAGCTAGCTGTCAGCACAGAGCCTGACGCGGGGCTCGAACCCACCAACCATGAGATCATGACCTGAGCCAAAGCCGGAAGCCAGACGCTTAACCAACTGAGTCACCCAGTTGCCCCTCAAAGAATTTTTTAAATGAAAAGAAAACACTTTCATGTTTACCCACATATTTTTATTCCTTGTGTTTTTTATTTCCTTGTGTAGATCCAAGTTTTCATCTGGTTTTATATTTCTTCTGCCTAAAGAATTTCCTTTAATACTACTTACAGTGATGTTCAATTGCAAAGTCTCTCAGCTTCTTTAAATGTTTATTTATTTCTTTTTTGGGAGGGAGGAGCAGAGATAGGGAATCCCAAGCAGCCCCTGTGCTGTCAGCTCAGAGCCCAGTGTGGGGCTTGATCTCACTAACATGAAATCATGAACTGAGCTGAAATCAAGAGTTGAATGCTCAACTGAGTTATCTAGGCATCCCATCTTAAAAAGGCTTTATTTCATCTTAAGTTGAACATTTTATTTTATGTCAAAGTTTTATTTATTAAATAATCTCTACATCCCATGTGGGGCTTGAACTCGTGACCCTAAGATCAAGACTTGCATGCTCTTCTGACTGAGCCAGACAGGCACCCCTTAAGTGGCAAAGAGATTTTTGCTAGATATAGAACTGCATGTTAACTGTATTTTTTTTTCATTCTGCAATTTAAAGGTTCCATACCATGGTCTTCTGACCTGTATCACTTCTGAAAAGAAATCTGCTCTTATTCTTTGTTCCTCTGTACAACATGTACCTTTTTTCTCTGTCTGATTTTAAGATTTTTTTCTCTTTATCATTGTTTTTCAACAATTTAATTATAATGTGTTTTGATATGACTTGTGTGTGTGTGTGCTTATCCTCCTTGGGATTCACTAAGGTTTGAAGATCCATGGATTCATAGTATTTATTAAATTTGGAATTTTTTGGTCATTATTTCTTCAGATATTTTTCTGTCCCCCTCTCCTGCCCATCACTAAATCACAGTTTTCTGGGATTCCAGTTACACATACAATAAACCATTTGATATTATCCGCAGGTCACTGAGGCCTCATTTATTTTTTCCATCTTTTTTTCTGTGTTGCAGATTGAACTGTCTGTATTGCTGCATCTCCAGGTTTGCTGGTCCTTCCTTGTCCCATGTCTCAGCTGCAGTCAATCTCACTCAGTGTATTTTTTTTCATTTCAACTATTTTAACTTTTATCTCCAGAATTTCCCTTTGGTTCTTCTTATATCTTCACACATCCTCTCCATTCTATTCATATTAAAGATCCATAAATATAGAGTATTTATAATAGGTATTTCAAAGTTTTCTGTATTAATTCTACATTCTCTGTCATTGGAGGATCTTTTTCTGTTGACTTTTTTTTTCCTCTTGGTTATGGGTCATGATTTCCTGATTCTTGGCATGTCCAGAAATATTTTACTAGAAGTTGAATATTGAGTTGTTAGGTTATTGAGTATCTCAACTTTGCTATTTTTCTTTGAAGAACATTGGTTTTGTTCTGGAAGAAAGTTACCCTATTCGAAGGTCAAATGGATTTGATCTTTTTATGGCTTTTTAAAAAACTGTTTCAGGGTAGGTCTGCAGTTGCCTCAATTCTGAGCTAATTTAGCCCTACCACTAAGGTGTGCCCTCTGGGTTTCTTGAACAGTCAATTTGGAAACTGATTTTCTTGAAAGCATAATGTTGGAAGATCCCTGGCCCAACCTTGGGAAGAGATTCAAAAAATCCTTTCTTCACTATGGTGAAGCTTGAAACCAGAGTTTTGAAGAGGGAACATGGGATATGAGGTTAGCTGCAGGTGCACAGAAGAACCAAACCGACGGCTAGATGCTGAGACACAGTTAGAATGTTCCTATAATGAGAAGTGGCTGTCAGTATTCAATCATTAATCACATGGACAGCAGACCAGTGTGATAATTGGTTCTGTTTGTATACAAGGGTTTAATAGCTTTTCTGGCCTGCCCCATAGATGATGCTGACCCTCCCAGTCTCTGTTAGTAGGCAGTGCGTTAATCTGACCACGCATCTCCTTAGGACCATCAATCTACAAATAGGAACTTTGAGGTGCTATTACAATTTTGAAAAGGGTGTCCCTCAACATGTGTCTTTGCTTACATTCCTAAATGTTATAAACCTCTTTAAATGGTTTTATGTGGAGAGATTCTTTTCCAGTTAATATTTGATGATGTCTATTTTGTTTCATCCATTTGAAAATGGTTACAACTTTTCATCACTGCCCCTTGTTTGATGTGAATAGACACAGAAACTAGAAGCTTCTCGATACGTGTGCCCGTTTAAATTTCCACCAGTGTCTACAAGATCCTGGTGTAGTCAAGACCGTTCTCTAGCCCAGGAAGGTGCTGTCTGAGGATTCTCATGTGGGTGCCACCGGGGCAAAGAAAGCTATGTGTCAACATGGGGCTCGAGCTCCCGACCCCAAGATCAAGAGTCGCATGCTCTATGGACTGAGCCAGGCAGAATCATTTTCTACCCTGCTCTGCACCCAAGGACATGGAGCCCAGCACACTGCTTTGTTCCTCTTCCCTTGCCCTCTGGCTGCAGGTTGGGTTTAGCCAATGAGAGATAACAGCAGGAGATGAAAGGGCAGGGGGAGAGATGACAGCCAGGGACGTGTCTTCTCATGGTCTCCCTGCCTCTGCTCCTCCAGGACTGCAGCTCCTGCTGGGCATCCCCTCTCCACCTGCAGCCTCTCTGGGCTCCCTTAGCTTCATTTTATCCCTTTGCCCTTCTGGCTCTGATGATAGTCACAGCCTCATGCTACGGCTGGTTCTTGAGTGCCTCAGCATCTTTTGTTGGCTCCCTTAACGTTATTTGCATCTCTGTAAACCCTCCTTCTCTAAATCATTCTTCATTTGAACCATCAAGTGAATGCTGTATCCTGCCAGGATTCTGACTAATACACACATTAAGTGAAAAGTGAAGAATACAAAGCTTTGTACGGACCAAAACCAAACCCCCCAAAACCAACCAAAGAAGAACACTTAAACTGACATCGAAAGTCTCATTATCTGGGACGCCCGGGTGGCTCAGTGGGTTAAGTGTCTGACTTTGGCTCAGGTTGTGATCTCACGGTTCACAAGTTCAGGCCCCACGGCAGGCTCAGTGCTGACAGCTCAGAGCCTGGACCCTAACTCAGATTCTGTGTCTTCCTCTCTCTCTGCCTCTCCCTTGCTTGTATTCTGTCTCTCTCTCAAAAATAAATAAACATTGAAAAGTTTTTACAAAAAAAAAGTGTCATTATCTGGAGGTGGTTTAGGAGTAAAGTCAGGAAGACAGTTTGGAACATTTGAAACTATTCCATCATCTCTCTTTAATTATGTCTCTTGAGCTGGAGTCAGTGACTCTGGGTACACAGTAGGGAACCATGGCTACAGCACTGTCCATATCTGTTTTACAAGGGACTTGCTTCTTCCCACATGGGTATTCAACTCGGTGTCTGAGGTCATTGGAATAAAGCTTTAAGCCTGACTGCTGTTGTTACTATGATTTCCCTAGCACCCTTCAGCACATTTACACATAGGTCTTGATGATCATTAGCTTGTAAAAAATATTTCCTCTTCCCTATATTTATTTTAGTTTTTTAAAAAAGTATAGTTGATGTACAGTGTTATGTTATATAGGTATACACCATAGTGATCTCACAGTTCTGCACGTTACCCTGTGTTCACCATGATAATGTGGTTATCATCACTCACCACACATTAGTAGTGTTACTGACTATATAAAATATGGACACTTCATGAATTTGCACGTCATCCTCACACAGGGGCCACACTAATCTTCTCTGTATTGTTCCAGTTTTAGCACATGTACTTCCTGAAGCACATGATTTCTTTCTTTCTTTCTTTCTTTTTTTAGCCAAACATCCCTTGGCTTAGTTTAGCTGTATTGTTAACCTTTGAAATGTAGCTACGCTTAATGTCTTCAACACAGCTTGGTCCGGAAATACATTTAGTGGATTATCCATTTAGAATAGCAAACTATCTTGTCTGATATCCACTGTGAGGTTCTCCAAGACTTCCCTTTGTTTGTATAATGTCTAGAAAACCACAAATGCAATCTCATTAAATGAGAACCACCGTCAGGTTTACCCCTCTAAAGGGTCTGGGTATTCTGTTTCCTGGCCCCAGGCTGTGTCTTAACATCCATAATATCCTGTAGAAGTCATAATAGGAATAGGGAAAACAATATCTCATTACAGTAAGCATTAAACTAACTTTGATAGAGCTGTTGGGAATTCTACGCAAGAGGTCCCCGATAATCAGATCTGACCTTCGTGCTTATGTGTAAGAGCAGCGGAGCCAATTTCCACTACCATGGAAATTTACTACTCGTGGCACAAAGAGAACAACAAATTAAGGAAGTCGTCATGGAACCCGGAGGAAGTAGACAATGCCAAATCCAACCTTTGCAACATGAAGTTTCAGTACTGCAGCCAGAATGCGTCACAGAGCTAACCCACTGCAGACTAAAAACGTTGCTGAAAGTGCACCTAGGTAAGGTTCAGAGGACCTGTAATCTGCTTGGCATCAAAACGCTGCAGGAAAGCTCCCAGGACTTTGGTCTGCATTTTCTGTTAATGGGAATAACACTCACTCCTGGGGTTTCTTTGTTTTTGTTAAGTTTGTTTATTTATTTTGAGAGAGAGAGAGAATTCCAAGCAGGCTCTGCACTGTCAGCTCGGGGCCCACTCAGCACTCGATTTCACAAACCATGAGACCATGACCTGAGCCAAAATCAAGACAGTCGCTTAACCAGCGGAGCCACCCGGGCGCCCCTGGTCTGCATTTTTAAAATACCACACGTGTACCTGTTCAGCAACGTAAACAGATCAATAGCAACACGCCTCTGGAGGAAGAGAATTACTTGGGCACCTGCAACTTTTCCTTCTTTGTATCTTCACCTAACCACTGAGAAAACTACTTCAGGAGGGCAGCCTTGTGCGACCGGTACCCTAACACCCCGGTGCCACCTGGCACTTGTCTTTGTTCATCTTCAGTCAACTCATTAATATTTTTTATCAGGAGGATGTTCACTGATAAGATTATGATCCTTGATTATATCCTGATCTGAACTAGATGCTTCTTCCATCACTGAAGGTCACTCGTGTGTGCACCCGAGCTGTGAAAGTCTCCAAACAATGAAATTCAAAGCACACCTTGCTCACACCTGCTGCCCAGAACTTTTGAATCTGTGCTGCCGATACGCAGTCCTCACGCCCTGGCCACAGATTTTATAGAGTGGGGTGTGTGGTTCAAGGGCTATGGGTCGGCTGAGCTGACCAGACCCTACTTGGGAATTTGAACTGGTGAACTCTGATGCAGTTTGCCTCAGTGGCAGGAGCAGCCATTTGTGCCCGGAAGATGAAGAGTGGGAGGCAGAGGTAGAGAGAGACCAAGAGGGGTAGGGAGAAAGAGAGAAAACATGTAAGAGATCTTGAGCCATGAGACCATCTCTCATCTGAAACGTGAGAGCCACAGCTGGAAGTCTTAGTTCTTGGCTTTCTAGGGCCCAGGCGACTTCCAAGGGAGCTGGCTGGACTTCCTGCCCTGTGGCTCTGCGGGCTTCACGCTCTCAAACTCGTTTAAGTGGTTTTCTGTCATCACAACCCAAACGGCTTGAACAGAACCCAAAGTATGTTAGGAACTCCTACGTCTTGCATTCCTGACAAGACTGATATGATAATGATCATAAAACAGCGACTTAAGCTGCTAAACATTTCCCGTTCACAATAAAACCCACACAGAACTGGAATTCAGGGATTTTCCAAAGCTCTTCCTTAGCGCAGAGATTCAGCTCATGACCCCTCTTTGGCCCACCACGTGGGAGCCCCGGAAAAGCTAAGCAGAGCGGTGCTCAGTTGGAGTGCTGCAGACCGTCAGGGACCAAGGTGTAATGAATGTACCTGGTTCATACAGTCTGCTGGAAACCCTGTTATTTAATTACTCTCTCCTGTCCCACTTGCCACTGAGAGGTATTTTCCTCTGTGCTGGTGATAAGCTTCGAGGCCTTCACTTGTGCCGTGGGTGTATCCTGCTCCTGACTCGAGTAAATATCTGAGATGCTCTCAAGAGTTCCTGCCATGGGATCACACGTGCAGGCTGCCCAAGCCCCCACCTCCGTTAGCCACACCGCCCTGACCCTGAGTCTCTGCCTCCAACCTGGGGCCCAGAGGAGGCCTGGCAGAGCCCGGCGCCCAGGTCAGGCCTCTTCCGCAGGCATGGAACTAGGCATGTTGCTCCCCAGACATCTACGGTCCTGTTCATTCTTGGAAATCCGTGACCCCACTTCATAAACGTCCTTCCATGAGCCATATTTACTTAAAAACCGGCCCCTGGGTGAGGCCACTGTCCTTGGTTAATTTTAACCTCACTAGAGATAGAATGTTGGCAAAACTTGGGTTTGACCTTTAATGTCTACTGTGGCCATTCCGTAGGTCACTCTGACTTGGTGAGTATGTCAGGGCATCATTGATTTCAAGAAGCTTCCCTCCCCAGGACATCTAAAAACTTGCTCTCTGTAAGTTCTGGATCAATAAAAACAAATTGCAGGGGAAAATCATCTTTAAATAGTAACAGCTGTCCTCGGCTCTCATGATCAACTCGCAATTTGGAAATTACTTGATATTTGAATGAGCTCTGTTCTTCTCGCAATGATGTAAGACCCACAGCCCTTCCCGCAGGAGCTTGAAATCCAGTAAAGAAATAAAATGTCATGATGGAGTTTTGTTAGCACAAAGAACCGAAATCAAAATGAGGTTCTTGCTAGCTTCTGCTAAGAGAGCACAGAGACCCGTGAAAGCCTGGAAGGCAGATGCCAGCCCTCATTCACCCCGCAGTCAGGTGCCCCGAGCAAGACACACACCGTACAACTCCACACAGCGCCTTGGTTGGACCAGTAACAGCAAAACCCCACAAAACAACAACAACAAACGCACCGCTCTAGGCAAAATCCCAAACCTCCTAGTAAACACATCAGAATCTACGGACCCTTGCCTGAAATGCCTATTTCGGTGCTTCTGGCTGTGTCCGTAGGCCAGGGTCACACTGGGAAACGTTTGTTGTCCGTCTGCAGTAACACAAACAGAAAAGGAGAGGAAGCATTTGGAAACGTTTACAGCAACGAGATCTCAGTGTAACAGTTTTACTGTAGTTTACAGAAGTGCCAGTCTGCAAAGGACTGGAAACTTTAAAACCCTGTCCCTCTCCGTGAATAGTTTCACAAGCACTGCCCTGCCGCAGCTCTCAAAGGGAAGAAGCCACTTTCCTTCCTGCTCTAACAAGAAAGTCGTGCAGTGTTTCCTTTTCTTGTGTGTGCAAGATGTATTTTCAGTTGTTTGCTCTTGTGAGGACGTGCAGGAGGGCCGGCCAAAAATACAGCTGCTAAATATCACGGGTCCCACAATAGATTCAAGTGTGCCATGATTACCTTGTGAAGTAGAAACCAAGTGGAAACATTAATTTCTCATTTACCTAATGACTAATGCATTAAACATAGATCACACATTCACCAGTGCTGAGTTGTTCTTTTCATCTCTTCAGCATGTTCAATTATAGCTAAAAGGTGGCGGGGTAGGGGCGGCGGTGGGGGGGGGGTGGTTTGCACCTGGTTGACCCAGTTGGTGAAGTGTCCGACTTTGGCTCGGTCATGATCTCACAGTTTGTGAGTTTGAGCCCTGCATCAGGCTCTCTGCTGTCAGCACAGAGCCTGCTTTGGAGCCTGTTTCCCCCTCTCTCTCTGCCCCTCCTCTGCTCTCTATCCCTCTTGAACATAAATATTTCAAAAATAAAATAAATTAGGGACACCTGGGTGGCTCAGTCAGTTAAGCCTCTGACTTCGGCTCAGGCCATGATCTCACAGTGCTGACAGCTAGCTCAGAGCCTGGAGCCTGCTTCAGATTCTGTGTCTCCCTCTCTCTGTGCCCCTCCCCTACTTGTGGTCTCTCTCTCTCTCTCTGAAAATAAATAAACATTAAAAGAAATGAAAAGAAAATAAACTATAACTAAGACCACTTCCAATAAGAGAGATATATTTATCTTTCCAATTTACCTACAATGATATGAATATTTTATAACAAACACCATTTTCACCATCAGCTCATCTCTGCTCCTTTTTTATGGACAGGAGTCATAAATGTGTCTGCTTGGAGTTACATACTGAAAGTTCCAGAACACTGAAGCAACTTTCCGGGTCTTTGCTCCTGGTGTCGATCATTTTGCACCAGCTGCTTCTCTTTCCCTGGCCTCTGGGGCCTTTCCATGAAGCTCAGTCCAGCAGAGAAGCCAGCACCCAAGGGACATTCGTGCACATGCTGATGGGTACCTGAAGCACTTCCCAAGCTGGTTCCCGGATGCTGACATTGGGGATGGCAGTGATAACAAGAATTGGGGCCAGGAAAGTCCCAGGCTTTCGCGTCTGTCCTGATAAATTTGTTGATCGATGCTAAGGTGCAATGGAGTAAAGCTATATAGTGTCCGTGAAGCATTTTAGCATTACTGACCGCATTCCGCCTTTTCAGACTCGAGGGTAAACAGAATAAAACTGTAAAATGCTGTGCTTGTACCTGATTTTAACACCCAACCTCTATTTGGTTCCATCTAAATATTCCACGTGAGGCTTTATAAGTGAGGAACAAAACAACAAAAAACAATTCCTTGCTTACAAATAAGTTATTTAAGTGGGCGGAAAGAAACATACTTCCGTACTTAGAAATGCTTTTCAGAACGCATTCCTGGTTCAAATAAGCTACCTGCGCTGATGAGATTTACAACCCAACCCTCTGGACTAAGCTGGAAATACTTAAAGCGAGCATTTTTTTTTAAAGTACAGAAATCTTCTCGACAAAGTTTTCCAAGAATCATCACAAGCAAGTGACGCCGATAGCAGCAAAAGGACTTAAAGATCAACCTAAGCCCTGATGACACTGACGATGAGGGCCGGTCGGTCAATTATATACAGAAAGTTGGGCTGGATGTGATTTATTCATTTTAAAAGTAATCTCTATGCCCAACATGGGGCTTTGAACTCACGACCCCGATATCAAGAGTCGCGTGCTCTACCCACTGAGCCAGCCAGGTGCCCCCCAGAAAGCTGGTTTTTAAACAGAGAGTAGTATTTTTCCAGAGACGCCAGCCAGGATTCAACTTTCAGTCCCACTTGGGCCGGCTTTGCCCCACACTTGTCCCCACAGACCTCTCGGCTCCTCAGGCACAGTCACACGGCACACGCCTCTGGGTGCTCTACAGAGCACTTTGGTCTAGGGGCTGTCAGAAGCGGGCGGGAGTGGTTTTCCATGACTTGCAGACCACGTTGATGTTACACCTAAGCAGAATCCAGATAAGCTCTTGTTTTCAAGCCCTACAGGACGGGACGGGAGTAAAACTAAGATGAATTAAGAGAAGACCCAACTATTTTGGACAAATGACGTAAAAGTGATTGTACGGTTTGGACCCACTTAATTTTGTGTCCGTATGATGAAAATAGGACTGGAAGGAAACTGAATGTCTATAGAGAAATGCGTACGGAAACATGGTCAGTCCTAAGGTCATCGAGTAATAGTCAACCTCACGACAGGTGACCCGAGAGACTGTTTGAGACCCACAAAAATATATGTCGTCAGTTTTACGTTTTACACAGTAGCCAGTCTTAAGCCGTGTGAGGCACATTCTTGTAAAAACAATCACACCACCTTAGGAACTTGCTATTTAAGAGAAAACTAACACTAATTCTTTATTCATATTTGCATAGGTTTTCACATAGGAGGTTAGTTGTCAATCTAAAAATTTACCTGCTTTAATGTGGTGCTCAGAATTAGATATTTTTCCTCCCCAAGGTTAGCTTCGACAGAAATAATATGGGCTTTCTTTGATCTCACTAAAGTGTGAGAAAATCATCTGATCTAGAAGAACAATTATTCTCATGAAAAATTCATTTGCAGGCAAGTCCTTAGAAAATTAATGTGAATGCCCTGATTCAGGCTGCCTTTCTCTCCTGGAGTTCGGGAAGATTCTATACTGGCTTGGTCGAGCCTCTTTCCCATACACTAGGGAAGGCCCTGGGACTTCCTCCATGGGCGGAAAGGACTTTGGTTCAAGACTGTGAAGGCCCACATCCAAGAAACTCAAGTCATCACCGTGGCCTGAGTTAATACAGTTCCTTGGGGGCCTGTTAAATGACAGTGTTCCTAGGATGTAACCGGAAGCCACCTGTTATTACTTCTTCACTTTGGAGATGAAGTAGAACAGGATTTGCTTCATCCATTTGGTCACCTAAACCTCTGTTACACTGGACTCCTGTACGGAAGTCTGGAGAAAATACCGAGATTAGAAGGCCATGATAGGACACTGCTTTCCCTCTCCCACAACACCTCGCACTCTTCCTTTCCAACCCGGGCCGGGCAAAATGGCTCCCGCAAAGAAGGGTGGAGAGAAGAAGAAGAAGAAGAAGAAGAAGAAGAAAGAAGAAGAAGAAGAAGAAGAAGAAGAAGAAGAAGAAGAAGAAGAAGGAAGAGGAAGAGGAAGAGGAAGAGGAAGAGGAAGAGGAAGAGGAAGAGGAAGAAGAAGAAGAAGAAGAAGAAGAAGAAGAAGAAGAAGAAGAAGAAGAAGGCCGTTCTGCCATCAATGAGGTAGTGACCAGAGAATACAGCGTCAACATTCACAAGCGCATCCATGGAGTGGGATTCAAGAAGCGTGCCCCTCGGGCACTCAGAGAGATCCGGAAATTTGCTATGAAGGAGATGGGAACCCCAGATGTGCGCATTGACACCAGGCTCAACAAAGCTGTCTGGGCCAAAGGAATAAGGAATGTTCCATATCATATCCATGTGCGGTTGTCCAGAAAACGTAACGAGGATGAAGATTCACCAAACAAGCTCTATATATATGTTGGTTACCTATGTACCTGTCACCACTTTCAAAAACCGACAGACCGTTAATGTGGATGAGAACTAATTGCTGATTGTCAAATAAAGGTACAAAACTGCAAAAAAAAAAAAAAAAAGAAGGCCATGATATAAAGAATGTGGAAAGCCGAAGAAGTCCAAGTACCAGGTGGGGGGATGAAACCTGCGTGCCCCCCATCAAAAAGTCCATCTTGAGCATAAAAAAAGTTCTGAGGATGGACGGTGGTGATAGTTGGTGAATGTCCTTAATGTCACTGAAGTGTAAAGGGGTTAAAGGTTAAAGATAGTTAAGGGGCACCTGGGGGGCTCAGTCGGTTAAGCGTCTGACTTCAGCTCAGGTCATGATCTTGCGGCTCTTGAGTTCGAGCCCCGCACTGGGCTCTGTGCTGACGGCTCAGAGCCTGGATCCTGCTTCAGATTCTGTGTCTCCCTCTCTCTCTGCCCCTCCTCCACTTGCACTCTGTCTTTCTCTGTCCCTCGAAAATGAATAAACATTCACAAAAAAAATTTTTTAAAGGTGGTTAAAATGGTAAATTTTATATTCTGTACATAAGAAAGTCAGTCTTGTACCACTCTTCATACAACCCCTCGGCATGGACACATAGGGTCAAAATGTAGAAGAAGCATTTTTGCTATAATCTTCTCATCATCAAAACACAGAAGGTTAGAAAGACATTAAGTGTTGGCATCATACAGGAAATTCAGCTCCAGGTCACTGCTGGCATTTAAAAGTGGTGCTAATTTATATGCAGTTCCCTTTAATTTGCTTCTTATTCATTATACAACTGAATTCAAAATAAAACAAAACTAAAAACACCCAACACCTCCTCTCAAAATCTTGATTCGGTGCCTTCCCCAAACATAGCAACTGTTTAACGCCCCTTTTTCACAGTTTGGTCTTGGCCCGCCCTGTCCTGCCCCCCAACACAAGGTTAAGGATAAGCATAACTGATTCGTGTGTCACTGAGCTCTAGGCTGCCAATCCCTGGGGAGAAGCTCTTCCTTTCAATCCTGGACTGGGGTGGAAATCATTACACGGAGCAAGGAGATCCAAGGTGAGTGGTGATGGACGAATGCCGAGTAGGTGCCGGCCCAGCTCAGCCGGAGCCAACGTCTAGACCAGACGTGCCCTGAGTACCAGTCACAGTGACCTGCTTCACACTCGTGAACACAAAGGGTGGAGTCCATCTCCTCTTGGTCATATTAATGTATCACGTGGGTAACTTTCAATGGGGTCAATTAAATGACAGGCAAAACCAAAGACACTTCCTAGCAGGAATGTGCTATAAAGATCAATTAAGAACTCCTGTTTAAAATTTGAATTTCCCTGATGATGAGTGATGTTGAGCATCATGTGCCTGTAGGCCATCTGGATGTCCTCTTTGGAGAAGTGTCTATTCAGGACTTCTGCCCATTAAAAAAAAAAAAAAGAGAAGAAGGACTCTTGTTTTGGGTGGCTTTCAAGGTGACACAAAGCCCCTTGGTTTGAGCTAACTGCTTTCCGACTCTTCAACCAGAAAACAAAATGACGGTAGCACAGCACAGCGGACATCTGGCCTCAGTGGCACACATGAGAGGTTATCCCCAGGACAAACTAATCTGGATACTGTTTTCATAAACCACAGCATTTAACTTTATTTCTAGTAGCAGTGTGAACATAGGGAAAACGTCAGCATCAAAAACGTTAGGTCGCACTTAGAAAGGATTTATAACTTTGGAAGCAGCATGCCATTAGGCAAGACATTAGAAGTTATTTTGTATTTACTGACGTTCAAAACAGCCTAGCAAAGTGCCTCCAAAATAAAGATTACCAAAATAAACTAGAGAAGTATTCCCAAAATAAAGATGACCAAAAATTAGTTAGTGACCTTGAGTGTACTAGTTGTCTGTTGCTGTGCTAGCACATCACCATAAACTTAGTGACTTAAACAACACAAACATATTATCTTACAGTTCTGTAGGTTGGGGCTCGGACACGGGTTCCACTGGGCTAAAGTCCAGGTGTGGGGAGGGCCACGTTCCTTCCGGATGCTTGCCTTTTCTTGCCTTCAGAGATCATCCACATTCCGTGGGTCATGGCTCCTTCAAAGCCAAAAATATTGCATCTCTCTCTCTCCCTCTCCCTCCCTCCCTCTCTGTCTCTCTCTGTTCTGTATTTCACACTTCCCTCTGACCCTGACCCCCTCCAATTCCTCTCCTCCCCTTTTAAGGAGCCTTGGCATTATATTGGGCCCACCTGGAGAACCCAGAACCGACTCCCAGGTCAGATTGGCACCTTCATTCCACCTGCAACCTTATTCTTCTTTGCCATCTGACCCAACAAATTCCCAGGCCGTGGGGATTTGGACATGGGCATGGTGATCGGCGGCAGCAGGATTCTCCCTACTGCACATAAATACACATTAGATACACCGCAGTTTAATATTTTGTAATAGTTCAATAATTGTCATTCAGTTGCCTTAATCTACAGAATTAATTTTTTTTATCATAAAACATATTCAACTGGCCAGATGCAACAGTAACAAAAAATTGTAAAGCAATATAAAACAAATTGTACAACATTACAAAGTAGTGATTGTGTGTATGTGTTCATATATGCATATATAAAACTATACAATGTATACACGTGTGTATATGGGTGTGTGTGCACACACATACCCCATACACATAGTTTTACAGTTAATCAAGTGGTTCTAGAAAATCAATATACCATAAAGATTCCTGGGAAGGTAATGCTTATAAAATAAGGCCACATTTATAACGATCCTGAATCAGTTGAAGACAAGGTTCCTAATGAAAACATCAAGGTTAGAGACAAAGTCCCTTCCCCCTTCTCCTCTTGCTTTTTTCCTGCTGTTGGAATGCCCAGATTTACCGCCCTGGTGCCCTTCAAGGCCTGTGGCATGTGAATGACTAGAGCCCATATGAACAAGGTCAAGCCCGCCACCAACCAGAAGCAGGCTGGTTTGGAGGAAATCACTGGAAAGCTAAGGCATGCCATCCGTGCACCTGTGTCCCGGGCACCTGAAGGTCCAGAGAAGAAGGTCCCAATCCCTTCAGTGGTTACAACACCAGCTTCGGTTCTCCAACTGGACGTGGCTTGAAAGTGTGACCGCTGTGAACGGCGAGGGCCGGTGCCCAGCCCACACCAGACTTAGAAGACGGGAATGTGGTAGTGGCGGTCATTCTCCGTCAGCAGGGAGATCTCGGGCCACTCCCTGAGCGGCAAATCTGGGTAGCAGACCTCGAAGTCTCTGGAGTTGAACTTGAACAGTCGGAACACTTTTATCTTTATTTCAAGGGAGTGTCCAAGAATAAACATATCGATCTGGGGAAGAGATGAAAGAGAGGTCATGAACACACGTTTCCAATTTTCTGCCCCACCAGAGAAGGGAGCGTGCTCTCCTTGGCTTAGGAAGGAACGCCTTGTTTACAGGCCGGCACATGAACCACCGAGTGGCCACCGTCAGGGACAAATATCCATGACTCAGAAGGTGGGGACAAGTGGAGAAACATCTCTGTAGACTAGCACAAAAAAGTTACAGGGAAATGCTGTTGGGGAGCGAGGGTGGAGAACTAATAAAAAATAAAGGATGCTCATCGTTAAAATCACTGTTTTCCAACTAGTTTTAGATAAATCCTTATAAAAATGTCAGGTAATTTTGTGTACCGCCTAAGAGAACAAAGGAAAACAAAACCTCTTCTATGGGGATAAAAAAAAAAAAGTCTTATCTGGATTTAAAAGTTTTCAATAATTTTTTTAACTTAAAAAAATTTTTTTAAACATTTTATTAATTTTTGAGAGACAGAGAGAGACAGTGTGATCAGGGGAGGGTCAGAGAGAAAGAGGGAGACACAGAATCTGAAGCAGGCTCCAGGCTCCAAGCTGTCGGCACAGAGCCTGACGCGGGGCTCGAACCCACGAACTGTGAAATCATGACCTGAACCGAAGTTGGAGGCTTACCCGACTGAGCCACCCAGGCACCCCTAATTTTTTTTTAACTTAAAGTTTATTTATTATTTTTAAAATAATCTCTACATCCAACGTGGGACTTGAACTCACGACCCTGAGATCGAGAGCCGTCTGCTATTCTGACGGGGACAGCCGGGGGCCCCTAAAATTTTCGGCCGTGTCTATCTATCTGCAGGAAGGAGCCGGATGCTCACCCCAGCACCGTCTCACTCTCCGGCTGGGCTTTCTCTTGGTTAAACTCTGCTGGGGGCAAACCAGGCGGCATCTGGGAAGCAGAGTGAAAGCCTAGAAAGGCCTCCAGCCCCGCTCAGTGGCCCTGGGGCTGGAAAGACACACAGCAAACTGCGCCGCGCGCGGTGAGGTTTCCGCTCCTCCTTCCTTCCCAGCAGGAGCAATAACCTCGGGCCACGCCCCCATGGCAGCTGGCTTAGCCCCGCTCAAGGTCAACCCCGCACAGCTGGGCGTCTGAGCACCGCCAGCGAGGCCCGGGCACCAGTCTTCTGCCCCAATTACCTGCTCCAGGCCACACGTGTCGCCCACGGAATTCAGGTGGTTCATCATGAAGCTCAGAGGGTCGGACGATGTTTCCCGGGAAAACAGGAGTCGAAAAAGACTGGGAACGACCTTTTTCGTCTTCATTTGTTCATAAACTTCAGTGACTTGATATAGCATGATGAACTTCAAAGCTTCATAAAGTTTGTACTCCAGAATAGCATCGGAAAAAAGGATGTTGCACATACTTCCTCTCTTGTGATAATCTCTAATCCCACTAAATTCAGTCCACTGAGAACACAGACATGGGAGTGGGAGTTACAGTGGCTTAAAGTACTTACAAAAATAAACCAAAGATGCACAGAGGGGACCTTTAGCTGTTCATTTTATATCTTATGACCCTGATTTTTCTTAACCACAAGTATATATTACTTTTACAGTAACAAGCTGGTTTAAATATTTTTTTCCAAGAAAGCACTGCCGGTTCGGTAAAACACCAAGCAAGTCGGTTTCCTAGGACAGCTTAACGTAGCTGGTTGCCCAGGAGAGATTCCGGAGGCGAACAGAACTAACTAGTATTCATTCCCACTCACCATGTGCCAAGTGTGGTCAAAGCCACATGTACTAACTCGTTCAATCCTCACAGTAACCGTACGGGGGACACACTATTCACATGTCAGTTTTACACGCCAGAAAACCCCAGTGCGGAAATGTTATGGTGTTTACCAGGGAGGATTCATGTCGACAATCCCAAATCTGTGTCTATCATAGGCAAGAACAATTTTTAGTTCAAACGATAGCGTCTGTGGCGCCCCCAAGTTATAAGTAGGGCACATTCCAGAAGTGCACATTTCTGAACGCCCTGCCTGAACCTTGTGCCACATCTCTCTGGGGGGAAACAAAGGTACAGGACTGTTGAGGTTTCCTGGCCAGCCCACAAAGGCCTCCTGCACCCGTCGTGGGCCTATCACGTAGGACGTTGCTCTTGTTCACTACTTGGCAGGAGGAGGAACAGGAAAGCCCCCCGGCAGGTCCTAGGAGGGAGAGCCTCCTGCCCGCACGCCCTCCTCCTGAGGCATCGGGCGACGTGCCTGCCGGAGAAGGACCCCTCCACCCGGTGCGTGCTTTTCACTCCTTGCCGTTTCTTCCCCTGGACACTCACCTGTGTTTTCAATAATTCCACACATTTACGTAATTTTCCAAACACATTGGAGCCTGTATACTTCTCAGGACCAAAACTGTATTGCTGGATCCAATTACAACCTTGTGAAAAGAGCAGTTTTTCAGGAAGCTTGAAAAGGAAGGAGATGCCAACCGTGATTAGTGCCTCAATATTCATGACGTCACAATTCACCGCAGCACACGATCTAATCTCTTAGGAGTCTCCATTTAAAAAGACTGTAACAATAACTAAATAAAAACTTACAGATTCTTCTTTTAGATTTGTGGATTCAGTGATTTAGATCATATTTTCTCTTTTTTTTTCTTTTTTTGACAGAGAGAGCATGAGTGGGGGAGAGGGGCAGAGAGAGAGAATCTTTTTCTTTTTTAATGTTTACTTATTTATTTTTGAGAAAGAAAGAGAGAGAGGGAGAGCCCCCGCGCACAGCATGAGTGGCGGAGGGGGCAGAGGCAGAGAGAGAGAGAATTGTAAGCAGGCTCCATGCTCAGCGTGAAGCCTGATACGGAGCTGGATCCCATGAACATGAGATCATGACCTGAGCCGAAACCAAGAGCTGGACACTCAACCCACTGAGCCACCCGTGTGCCCCTGGACCCCTGGATCATATTCCTTCTTTCAAAATGTATGTTTATTTTTGAGAGAGAGAGAGAGAGAGAGAGAGAGAGAGAGAGAGAACAAGCAGGAGAGGGGCAGAGAGAGAGAAAGAGAGACACAGAATCCAAAGCAGGCTCCAGTCTCCGAGCTGTCAGCACAGAGCTGGACGCGGGGCTCGAACCCACAAACCACGAGATCATGACCTGAGCCTAGGCAGACGCTTAACCGACTGAGCCACCCAGACGCCCCCTGGATCATATTCTTAATTTGCAATTTCACAGCTGATGAAAACCTACATGAAGATTATGTTTATGAGACAATCTTTCTAAAACATTTCCCTAATAGCCTAGGTATATCCGCTTAGAAATTATTTTCACGCAAACAATGCTAGAATTCCATAGCACATCAGGAAGCCCAAGGAATTTAGAATAAAGGCACTTTGGGGTCCAAACCCCACTCTGTCACTCACCAGCTAAGAGGCTGCTTGCTCCCCCAGTGCTGATTACTTAACCTCTTAGCCTCACCCTCCACATAAATAGGGGCAATACGTCCATTTTACAGAACTCTTGGTGGGATTAAATAAGACCACAGAATATGTAAGGCTCTGATCCCGTGAAGGGATCTGATCCCTCTCTCCTCCCAGCTGCGCTTGGGGAGCCCTGAGGCTTGTTGTGGTCTCTGTCCTGGGCAGCTGGCCGCGGGCACACCGCGCGCACTTGACGAGTGCTCCCTAGATAAAATGAAACTAATCAAAAAACTCTCAATTCAGAAATGGGAAGGAAATAGACCATGTGCAGCCACGTATCTGCATGTACTTTATATACTCTCTCTTTCTTTGTGCCTCTGCCCTTAAATGAACATCCCAGGTTAAACATCCTACATTCAAAATAAAAATTCAGGTTGTTCATCAAGAATGTACTGCCTGAGGGAACTTCGGTGGCTCAGCTGGTTGAGCGTCTGACTCTCAGTTTCAGCTCAGGTCATGATCCCAAGGTCATGGGATCGAGCCCTGCTTCGGGCTCCATGCTGAGTGTGGAGCCTGCTTAAGATTCTCTCTTTCTCTCCCTCTCTGCCCCCTCTCCCCCACTCATGCTCTCTATCTAAAAAAATAAAGAAGAATTAGAAAAAAAAGTAAGAAAGTACTCCCTTATGCCATTAAAATAAACAAAAACAAAAACAAAAACCAAAGCACAGACTGGGAGAAAATATTTGCAAATCATATATCTGATAAAGCACTTGTATTCAGAATATATAAAGAAATCTGAAAATTCAATCAACGATAAAATAAAAATAGGCAAAAGATTTAAACAGACACTTCTCTAAGAAGATAATAATGGATGGCCAATAAGCACGTGGAAAGATGTTCATCCGTCCTCGCTAGCAGAATGCCAACTAAAGGCACAGTGGCACCAGCGCACATCTATCACAATGGCTGAAACACCCACACGCACACACACGCACACACAGCCCCAACCTGACCATCCTGGTTAGAATTCAGAACAACTGGAACTCTTACTGGTGGAAATGCAAAATGGTAGAACCACTCCGGAAATCAGTTTGGTAGCTTCTTATGAACTCAGACCTATACCCACCACATGAGGCAACAATCTCACTCTTGGGCATTTCTCCAAAAGGAATGAAAACTGTCATGCGTACAAAATCTTGTTTGGGAATATTTATAACAGCTTTATTCGTGGCTGTCAAAAACTAAAGATAATCTAGATGTCCTTCCACTGAAGAACGGATAAACTAAGTCATATTCACATCAAGGAATACCACTCAACAGTAAAAAGGAATGAACTACAATTCGCAGAACGCGCAGATGAACTGCAATGCCTTTTGCTGAGCGAGAGAAGTCAGACTCAAAAGGCTGCACCCGGGATAATTCCATATACATGACATTCTGGAAAAGGTGAAACCATCAGGTCGTAAGACCTATCAACGATGGCCCTTGGCCAGGGGTGAGAGAAGGGCTGTAAAGGAACCGTGGAGAATCTCTCTTGTTTTTAACATTTATTAATTTTTGAGAGTGAGAGAGGCAGAGCACAAGCTGGGGAGGAGCAGAGAGAGAGAGAGAGAGGGAAACACAGAATGTGAAGTCAGATCCAGGCTGAGTTGTCAGCACACAGCCCAACCTGAGGCTTAAACTCACAAGCCATGAGATCATGACCTGAGCTGAAGTCAGATGCTTAACTGACTGAGCCGCCCAGGCGCCCCAAGGAACAGTGGGGACTCTCTGGAATGCTCTATGTGTTTGTTAAAACTCGAATAACTGTGGAGTAACAAAGTGAGCTCCAGCAGACCACCTGGCTTATGAAGAATGGATGCTGCTCTCGAGAAAAGACGGTGGCATCAAAAACAAACACCACTGACTGTGACAGCCCTTCTGACCTGGAGGGGCCACAGGGCCTTCGAAGGCTCCTTCCGCCTCGGGACGCACGAGCCACCCACGGAGGACCCAGGCACCTGCATCACAGGCCTTGGCAGCGCGATGTTCCCCCACGTTCCAGCGAGCGGACACACCTTCACGATGTCTTTTTCCTTCATCCAGGATGGAAAGGAGAGGCCCTGGCTGAATATCTGGAAGAGCACGGACCTCAGCGCGTCGTAGTTGTCTCTCTTCACTTGTCGCACGCACTTGATGTGATGCCGCCAGAACAGCTCCTCGTACGCCTGTCCGCACAAAAGCAACACGTTCGTTTTCAAATCCTCTGGATGATGGAATAGAAAAGTGAATTCACTGTATGGGCCGCGAGGTGCCACTCCCAAAGAAAGGGGACAAGAGAGACGAAAACAATGCTAAATTATGAATGTCACCACATGTCGCTTGTTTTATTCTGAGAGCGGGGAACGTGAGCAGGGGAGGGACAGAGAGAGAGAGAGAATCCTGAGCAGCTGTGTGTGGCCCAACACAGGGCTCGAATCCATGAACCGGGAGACCATGACCTGAGCTGAGATCAAGTCAGAGGCTTAACCGACTGAGCCACCCAGGCGCCCTATGATTACATGTCATTTTATTTTATTTTATTTTTAATAGTTTATTGTCAAATTGGTTTCCATACGACACCCAGTGCTCTTCCCCACAAGTGCCCTCCTCCATCACAAACACCTCTTTCCCCCTCCCCCTCCCCCTTCAACTCTCAGTTCATTTTCAGTATTCAGTAGTCTCTCAAGTTTTGCATCCCTCTCTCTCCCCAACTCTCTTTCCCTCTTCCCCTCCCCCTGGTCCTCCATTAGGTTTCTTCTGTTTTCCTGTTAGACCTATGAGTGCAGACATATGGTATCTGTCCTTCTCTGCCTGGCTTATTTCGCTTAGCATGACACCCTCAAGGTCCATACACTTTTCTACAAATGGCCAGATTTCATTCTTTCTCATTGCCATGATTACATGTCATTTTAAAGGGACATTTGTGTGTATTGAGTCTGTGTTGTTCCTTTTCAGTTGATAACCTCCTGGAAGCCCAGGAGCCAGGCAACGCCATTCAGGGGTGATGATGGCTACAATGTGACCACAGTGGGGAAAAAAAATACTAAATACTTTTAAGGTCACACTAAAAAGGACTTGAAACGAAAATTCCTTGCTGCTGACAAGGTTGGATAGCACCGCTGGGAATAGTTACCAAGATCGGTCCAGTGGGAAATTCTAAAACTCGGAATACTTCACATCCAGGTGCCTAATCCCTGCAAAGCCAGAAGCCCCCCCTGCTTGTCAAGAGAGCCCACAGGCTTGGCAGGTGGCGCTGGAAAGAGTGCCAGCCTCGAGTTTCCCGAAGTGACAGCCTACTGTGTGTCATCGTCCTCGCCTGCAAAGGCCCTCGCGCCAGGTGGAAGCCAAAGCCACTGTCCTGCAGCTGCACGGCGCTCTCTGGCTGTCTCCTGCGGCGCACCTGGGGTTAGTAGATCTTAGGGTTTAGTAAAGCGGGGTGGAATGTTAGTTTCCTGATCTTTACACACAGATTCCCCATCGTCTGTGACCTTGGTGAACAGACGCACCTTCCGCATCAGCTTGGCACGCGGCGTCTCTCCCTTCCATTCTCGAGCACAGTAACTGAGGAGATCCACCTCCGCCTCCACGCTCAGGTTCCCTGGACCAAATCAGACACAGAAGGTAGTTAATTTTCCCCTTTCCTTGCCCCTCTTGAACCCTCTCTGCACCTTAGAAATAAGAAGACATGAAAATATTTACTTTTGAATTTCCTCTGCAGATATCCGATCCACCTAAAAGATAAAGGGAAAATAACATCAAAAATCTACTTTTGGATAGCAAGGGTCTGTTGGCGAAACCAGAGGTTAGTACAACCACCTACCATTTCAGCCGATGCCCCAAGTAGGCATGCACCCTCCTCACGTAGCAGAGCGCGGCCACCAGGAAGGACGCAGCCAGCGTCACTGAACCCTTGGCGATCTTCCACGCAGTGTCCAAGGCGTGGCTGGTGACCAGCGTCCAGGAGTGAACCTGGTCACTTCCTACAAAAAGTTAATAATAAAAAAAAGACACAGCACAATGATACAAGTCTGCTTTGTTTAATGGGGGGGAGGGATGCGTTGCTAATTGTACCTGCCTAGCATTTGTCATTGATTACATAAATAGCTTTTAAAGCATTCAAAAATACATTCTGAAAGTTAAAGAAACACCCGGTTCTCCTATAATCAATGTCATGCGTAAGAACGTCTTTGTTCTGCACAATTCGTGAGGAATAATCATAGAGTATAGGTTCCAGGGTCACTCAGACTTATTCAAAACCCATGTCTCACTACCCTTGCCGTGTGACTGGGGGAAACCTCACTTCTCTACTCCTAACTGTCTTGAGTGTAATATTGGGGGAAAACACTGATCTCCCTGGAGAAAGATGCAATGAAGTTAAGAACGCATGCTGTGCCGGGTATCTGCTGAATCCGAGAACGGTTCCAGGAGGGATTCCGCTCAACACCAGGGTCCTCCAGTGATGCCGCCACCATGTACATCTGCCCACTTGGTTTTTTTCTTTTTTCAGTAGAGAGAGAGCGCAATTGGAAGAGGGGGGAGAGGGAGAGAAGGAGAATCTCAGGCTCCATGCTTAGTGCAGAGCCCAGGGTGGGACTTGATCCCACAACCCTGGAATCATGACCTGAGCTGAAATCAAGAGTTGGACACTCTTCACTGAGTGACTGAGTGATCCAGGTGCCTCCCACCCCACCCTCCCTTTTTAAAATTTTAAAGCCACTTGGATATTCTTAAATCATTAAGAGCCATGACGGATGGCTTCACCTCATCACACACAATGAGTGGTCCAACTCACAGGCACATGGACATGATTTCCAGGAAATGGACCCCTGAGCAGAGCTGAGAGGTGGAGACGAAGGTGCGGCACACCGTCCACGTTGCGATTCCTGATTTGACCGGAGAGAATGGATGGGCCTCGAGAGCTCCAACCGCATACTTGCAATATCTTACTATGCGTGTGCAGCACATTCCCAATTGTATGATGCTTGGGCATGTAGAATGCCAAAGTACAAACGAGGAAGAGAGCTTTTGAACTGTGGCCAAACCTCCTAGGGTTCATTGTGAAATCGTTCTCTCCCTGGCACAAGGTTCAGTAAAATTCCAGTGATTAACGGTAGTAAAAGCCTCAGCAATTCAAAATCTACAATTTTCGCGGTTTTTTTTTAAAGTAGGCTCCACACCCAATGTAGGGCTTGAACTCATGACCCCAAGATCAAGAGTGGCATGCTCCACCGAGTGAGCCAGCGAGGTGCCCAAATTTTAGTATTTTTGATCATACAGATATTTGATTTAAACTCTCACAAGAAAGAATTTACTGGCAAATGAAGAAATAAAGTTACCAGTAAATAAAAATACATATTTTTACAATTAGCAACATTACTTAAAAGGACATTTTTTTATGTTGGCTACTATTTTTTTTAAATACAGTTTATTGTCAAATTGGCTAACATACAATGTGTACAGTGTGCTCTTGTTTTGGGGGTAGATTCCCGTGGTTCATTGCTTACATACAACACCCAGTGCTCATCCCAACAAGTGCCCTCCTCCATGCCCATCACCCACTTCCCCTCTCCCCCATCCCCCATCCCCCCTCAGTTTGTTCTCTGTATTTAGGAGTCTCTTATGGTTCGCCTCCCTCCCTCTCTGTAACTATTTTTGCCCCTTCCCTTCCCCATGGTCTTCTGTTAAGTTTCTCAAGTTCCACATATGAGTGAAAACATATACCTGTCTTTTTCTGATTTATTTCACTTAGCATAATACCCTCCAGTTCCATCCACACTGCTGCAAATGGCATGATTTCATTCTTTCTCATTGCTAAGTAGTGTTCCATTGTATATATAAGTCATATCTTCTTTATACATTCATCAGTTGATGGACATTTAAACTCTTTCCATAGTTTGGCCATTGTTGAAAGCAGTCCTATAAACATTGGGGTACAATGCCCCTATGAATCAGCACTCCTATATCATTTGGATAAATTCCTAGCAGTGCTATTGCTGGATCATAGGGTAATTCTATTTTTAACATTTTGAGGAACCTCCACACTGTTTTCCAGAGTGGTTGCACCAGTTTGCCTTCCCACCAACAGTGCAAGAGGGTTCCTATTTCACCACGTCCTCGCCAGCATCTGTTGTTTCCTGAGTTGTCCATTTTAGCCGCTCTGACTGGAGGGAGGAGGTATCCCAGTGTGGCTGTGTATTTCCCTGATGATGCATGACACTGAGCATCTTTTCATGTGTCTCCTGGCCATCTGGATGTCTTCCTTGGAAAGGTGTCTATTCATGTCTTCTGCTCATTTCTTCACTGGTTTGTTTTTTTTTGGGGGGGGGTGTTGAGTTTGGTAAGTTCTTTATAGATTTTGGATACTAGCCCTTTATCTGGTATGTCATTTGCAAATATCTTTTCTCATTGGTTCCATCAGTTACCTTTTAGTTTTGTTGATTATTTCCTTTGTAGTACAGAAGTTTTTTTATCTTGATGAGGTCCTTAGCCTAATGCCCTTATCCTCGAAATTAAGCCCTGCCTCCAACCCAGGAAAGGGATACGATCAGCTTATTAGAAAAAAACAGGTGAGGGCTCAGTACCCCTTTTCCGTGCAAACCTAGGCTATAAACTCTAACTCCTGGCTTCCCCCTACCTAACCGGCAGTTTGTGGTCAAGTGACTCTAACCAAAGAAGGACCAGGACGCATGAACACGGTGGCTGGTGTGGGTGCCAGGGAGCGACCTGGCAGCGGGGCCCCTGAGGTCCCGGGTCAGGGGCTGCAGCTCACAGGCAATCCTGCAGTGTCTGTACCATACATGAAAATATTATAAGGAGTGGGGCTTCCTGTCTAAGGAGAGGAAGTGCAGTGCTTTAGTGGGAAAAGTGTGGCTCTGCTGATAATTAAAATAGCTATGACGTGAGTTTTGCTATAAGCCAGAGCCGTGCTATGTGCTTTCCAGTCATTCTCTTGGGGCGCCTGGGTGGCTCAGTCAGTTAAGCATCTGACTCTTGGTTTCGGCTCAGGTCGTGATCTCATGGTTCATAAGTTCGAGCCCCGTGTCAGAGTTCAAGTTCGCGCTGTCAGCTCAGAGCCTGCTTGGGATTCTCTCTCCCTCTCTCTGCCCCTCCCCTCCACACATGTGTGCTTTCTCTCGCTTTCACTCTCTGTCAAAGTAAATAAATAAACTTTAAAACATAAAGTAATTCTCTCATTTGCTCCTGCAAATGCTGCCCCACTGTGGCCAGGAGGCCCTGGCCCCCGCCTGGCCCTGCTCCTGCACTGTGACCTCTCCTCCCTGGGCTTCGGCTTCTCCGCCAGGGGATGGAAACACCGTACAACAGTGCCTGGGACCCAGGGAGTGCCACGCGGCCCTCGTGATCCTTCCTGTGGAGTCCCACGGGGGCGGAGCAGTTTCGGCCTCTGGAATTGTGCCTCTGGTTGTGAGGTGGGTGGAAATGTTAGGGGAGCTCTGAGCAAGCCATCTGGCAAAGCCTGAGTCCCAGTCCGTGTTGATTATTGTTCTTATTGCTACTACTCTAACCACTCTTATTTTGCAGATGAGGATGCATGGGAGGGAGAGATTGAAGATTAAATATGTAAGTGGCAAAGCTGGAATCCCAAGACGGGGCACCGTGGTGCCGGAGTGCAGGCCGCATCCCTCGGCGGCCCTGGCTGCCAACGAGGCAACTGAGTAAGCCTTCACATTCACTTTGCTCCGGCAAGTTGGAACGGAGACTCTTTAAAACTCAAAATTTTTCCCGCGTGCGCCAATAACTGATTTGTAACTCAAAAGCAACAGCCATAGACAATACCACAAATGAGGTGCCTTGCAAATTACTATCACAAACTCGACTTGGATGATCTCATGAGTCAAATCTCATTTCCCCAAATACAGCTGGGGCGGGGGGTGGTAAAGTCTCTCATGTCAGGATCTTCACGGGGGTCCCCTGACCACCAGCCCCCTCTCCCAGGGAGAGAATTCGGGAAGACCTGGCCCAGCCTCCCCTCCCCTGGCCAGGAGGGCCTGGGCTTGGGTGATGCTCACCCGGACAAACAAGAAAAGAGAGTCAGGCGCCACCAGGCATTCAGTCATTGAACACAACACAGACAGGATGAAGGACGAGGACCAGACACAAGGGACGGGGCAGGTTTTGGCAATGAAGAGCCTCCAGGAAGTGAAGGGGCGAGGAAGAGAACAGAAGCACCGTCAGAATTACGGGTTTGGCCCTCCTTCAGGTTCGTCAAGAGACAAAAAGGAAACTTTTTGGGATGACAACATGGGAAGTGGCTGAAATGAAGCCGCCATGCGCTTCTGTGCTATTGGAAGGTGGGTCAGTCAGGTCTCACACATCCCCCCAGTCTTCAGCACGAAGACACGCCAGGGACCCCAACGCACCCTGTGGGAAGAAGGCATCCTTCAGTAGTTAAGGATCCTTGAGTGACTGCGTAGGAGCCTCCCGAAGCCAACAACGTGGCTATCTGAGAGTAAAATCTGATCTGCCATCACTCAAACTATATATGGTGGATGGGACCACTGGCTAGAACTGAGAAAGAAAGAAAAAAGTCATCTTTTTGTGGTAAGATTCTACTTAGAATTTTTTCCATTCTCTAAAATGTACCAAAGCTGAAAAAATTCAAACATTAACACAGGAAACCAAAAAGAAAAAAAAAACCCTGAAAACAAAACCAAAGACACTGAAGAGCGGAAACAGAGTAAGGATGCACACGGCAGCGCCCCCACCCCCGGGGCCCGGGGCTCGTTCTCATGGAAACTCCTCAGGGTCTCCCTCGCCTTCGAAACTTCCAGTGGTTTCCAGGGCCCAGACAGCCCATCGGTTCCTGCCTCTGCTTGTCTCCCGATCTTACTCATGGCACAGCCGTCCACGGCGCCTTCTCCCTCCACACGTCTACGCAGCCAACTGCATCCGGCTGTTGACTTTCTCCTGAAGCAGATCAGGGGCTACCTAGTGGGCCACGGAGGGGGGAGATTGGGCCTGAGCCAAAAGACGTAAAAGGCAATTTAATTTAGATGTTTGGGAGCAGAGAGAGCGAAGACATATACGCGTTAATGTCATCTTGTTAAAAAAAAAATCTTGTTAAAAAGAAATACTAAATGTAATTTAATGACCTCAACAGCTCCTCCATCAGGAACAATTCCACGTTATGGTTAATTAGCAGGAGGCAGGGGAGGAAGGGCCCGAGAGAGACGGACTGACGGATCAGGGAGCAGAGGGGGACCCGGTGGGGCCCCGGGACAGCTCACACTCTCCTCGGCCGGAGGAGCGAAGGGGTTGGGGGGTGGCCGGGACGAAGCCAGTGACACACATTTCAGAGGTGCTGGTAAACTTTTCACACTTTTCTGAGCTGAGTTGTGGAGCACCACCCGCTCTGAAAAAGTGAACGTGGCTTTCAGGTTATTCTAACCAAAGGTGGGAAGTACTGCAGAGGGGTCTGGTCAGCCCGTCCAGTTGAAACCGGGACCAAGAAAGTCTGGGAAGGCCTTCCTTTCTCCTGCTAGTCCTTCCCTGGTTCCACTTCCTCCCCCTCAAGCCCTCACCCTGGGCTGGCAGGCAGTGAAAAGTCATATGCTGAGTCCTGTAGGAGCTCATGGTCAAGCGGCAGCCTTCCCGTCAGGAAGGCTAAGGGTGGCTCGTCCAGGCTCGCGGGACCCCGACCTGCGCTCCCCAAGGCCAGCACATCCGGGGGTCGGGGAGAGAGGAGGTCTCACTGCAGGGACCCAACAACACCAGCTCCTGTGAGCTGGACGCCCACGTGGCAGGCAGACCTCCATCCCCAAGAGGGTCACCTCTCTCTGAGGTTAATTCTGAGAAACCGAGAGGCTGGCGAATAAAGCAACATAATGTACGTTAGTCTCAACAACTAAACTAAGCAGGATGCAAGCCCAAGGATAAACACAGAAGAAATCCTGGGACGTCAGCAAGGCTTCTCAGTCATCTGGAGCGCCGGGGGGACCATCAGAGAATTTTCACAAGTCAGCACAGCGGTGGAAAGGACTAGGCTTAAGTGGTCTTGCTTCTTGAAAATTCACAGGCTAGCTGTTTGTTTCCCTATCAGTTACAGAGGAAATATTCAGAAAAAAAAAATATCCTGTAACAAGGGTGAGCGCAAAAGACTTGATAAGCTTTTGTAATTTTCAGTATGAATTCTGCTCAATTAAGCAATGACAGTCTTCCACTTTGTAAAAGACTATAACCAAAAAGTGCAAGATCGGTATCACTGAGGAAGAGAGCCACCAAGGGGAAGGTTTTTATCTCGAACGTCATGACCAGTGACACATTCAGCTCTAGCTCTGTCATGCAACTCACTCAGGCCCGGAGCACAATCCCGGGGCGCTGGGCGTGCTTTTACCCAAGGCTCCTATTAAACTGAGCGTCAGTGAATACAACAGGAAACTGCTCCTTGCCAAACACTAACAGTGTGTGCGTGCATGCGTGCGTGCATTTGTGTGTAATGATGTCATAGCTCAGAGTGTTTCCATTTGCTAGGGCACAAGTTTAGGGGTGTTAAGTGCCACCCATCACTTTAAAAGAGAAGTTTAATTTTCTAATCACGCGTAGGGGATTTTGAACACTCCCAACTATAAAAATACAAAAGCTGTGGACCAGCAAGTTGCAACTCGTTCTGGAGAAAAATCTCAGCACTCCAGGATCCCTTGATCCACCCAGACACTCTCCTTGGCCCTGATGTGGCCGAACAAGCCGGCGACTCTGTCTTCACTCTCCCATTTTCTAGCTACAGGACCTCAGACAAATCACTGAGCTTCAAGGATCTCAAAACACCTCCCTAGTGGAGGAGACCATCAGTGATAACAGAGGGCTAGACAAAATTAAACACCAGCCAGGAAAGCGTGCGTGTAACCGCAGAGGCACCGGGAGAGTGGAAACCCTCCCGCTGGGTCCCTGTGACAATCTCCCCTCCAGCTCTGCGGCTGGGAGCTCACTCCCATGTGTGGGAGACCATTTCCTCTCCTGGAATATTTCTCTCTTTATTGATCAGTCTATCATTACTCAATGAATACAGATTAAACTCCTCCTGCAGGCCGAACACCAGGCCAAGAGCTGGTGTGACACTCGCAGACGCAAGGCTGACCCCTCCTCGTTATCGGGGGCACGACTGAGCCAACGCTCCATCAGCAGAGTGAACATGGGTACCTGACCGAGTCCCCTGGGAGCCAGGGCGGAGACCCAGGGGATAGGCAGGAGTTCATGAGGCCAGGCAAGCAAGGGGCTCGGAGCAGCAGGCCCTGCGGACCCCCTCAGAGATGCCGATGCTGCCTGATGAGCAGGAAAGTCCCTGAGCAGGAGGCTGCCGTGGTCAGATTTGTAACCACAGCCCGAATTGTCACTGCTCGGGGTCAGGAGGAACATGGCAGACTGCTCTTCTGTGCGATACCCCTCAAATCTTTGATGAAATCACAGAATGCTTTGGGCGAAGGCTGGAGTTCACTTGTTCTCCAAGGTCTGATTCACACCAGCCGCTCTGCAGAGTGGTGTAGACCGAGTGCTCTCCCCACCCCCGCCCCTGGCCGCTGCACTGTCTACACTGCAGGTTAGGTGCATCCGTGACTATGTCCTCTGCTGGCCTGAAAACACCTCTGAGAGGAAAGCTGAATCCTAATTCGCTGTGGACCTGGTCGTCTGATGGGCTGTCGTGTGCGCCCCCTCATTTTCGAGGTGAAGAAACGGAAGCCCAGAGTAAGCAAGTAGAAGTCTGAACTTGAACCAACACGTTCTGACTCAAGGTCAGTGCCCTTTCAATTAACCTCGTAACTGCCTTCCTGGAGCAATCCTCTTCCAAGAATTCAAAACATTAACAAGCACAAACGCAGAAGGCAGCTCTCGTCCCCACCGTGCCTGCTTCTCTGCAAGGTTAAACATCCCGGTGTCTCAACCAGTCCTCCTGACCCGGGGTGGGGCGGGTCTCTTCACCGCCCAGGTCACCCTCCTCTGAGCCCATTCCACACTGAACATGGGACACAGGACACAATGTAAAGTTCTGGCGTGACCCACCCCAGAGACAATTCAAAGACCTGAGGACTCCTTCATTCTCGGTCAGGGGTCGGCCAGTTTTCTTGTGTAGGGTCAGAGAGCAAGTGTTTAGCTTGCCGGCCATCCGGTCTCTGTCCCAAGTACCCGAATGGGCCCTGACGGAAAAACAGCCATTGGACAATACACAGTGGGACCGTGTTCCGAGAAGACCTTACTTATGGACACTGAGATCCAAATTTCATAGAAGTTTCACATGTTTGATTTTTTTTCTTTCCAACCATTAAAAAAAAAGTCAAAACCATTCTTAGGTGACAGGCCATAGAAAAACGGAGTAGAACCAGATTCCGCCCAGGGACTGCGCTTTGCCGAGCCCAGTTCTAGATGATGCACCCAGAGTACGCATGCAGCCTGAGACTGTATTAGTCAGTACGGTACAGCTGAGAAACAAAGAGCCTCACACAGTGAGCCTGCCATCAACCTAAATCCCTGCTGCTGAAGTAAGTCTCCCAACCTCTGAAGGGGGAGGCGGGATCTGCTCTTTCATCCCACGGTCCTCAGATTTCCATCTGGAAGCGCTTTCCTGGAGACTTGTCTCCAGTCCAGCTCTCTCTCCCGGACTCCTTCCCAAGCCCTGGTCTGGCGGCAGATTTGGGAAAAACGGCTCAGCTCAGCCCCTCCTCCACTGCTGATAGGGAGGTGCCCTCAGGCCTGACCTTTTAGGCATGAGCTCAGCTCGGGCATGACAAGCAAGCCCCTCTGGCCACACAAGGGGGGCACGCGGGTCTTAACGCTGAGCTGACATTTAAAAAATCTCGGACTCCTGTGGCCACCATTCCGTTAGTCCCGAACCGGGAAAGGGAAGCAAGGGGGTGATCATGTGTGCAGCCTCCTCGCTTTCTAGGTTAGGAGTAGACACGTAACCCTGCTCAAGTTCATGTTCCTGGATCTGGTTCACTGTCTCAACCCACCAGGGTTTTGGTGGTATGCTCTCAACTCTTAGACCTTCATAACTTTTTCAGTGTTTATTTATATTTGAGAGAGAGAGACCATGCACAAGCTGGGGAAGGGCAGACAGAGAAGGAGTCTGAATCCTAAGCAGGCTCCAGGCTCTGAGCTGTCAGCACGGAGGCTAACATGGGGCTCTTACACATGAGCCCCAAGATCACGACCTGAGAGAAAGAAGGACGCTTAACAGACTGAGCCACCCAGACATCCCTCAACTCAGACCTTTAAAGATGACAGCTGTCTTCCACCTCCCAATCATTTGTGAAATATGACCAGGAGGGAACTAAAGGTACACTCAGATAAGCCACCCTTCACTTTCGCCCCGAGGTGATTTTTTCCATTAATCAGAACCATTTGGGCTCTGTTGCTAATGGTTACTAATCCTTCTAATTGGCTTCCCTTCCCAAAGCCATTTTCCACTCCACAGCCAGTGGTGTTTTTTGTTTGGTTGGTTGGTTTTGTTGCTTTCTGACATGCAACGGGTGTGTCATCTCCTATTAAAAATGCCTTTTCTTCTTCTTCTGCCTCCTCTCCTTTTTTCTCCTTCTCCCATTATTATTATTATTATTATTATTATTATTATTATTACTTTGGTTTTTCTTACTCATAGGAAAGACCAGATCCTAGTAGCTAGTGAGACGAGCTGGAAAGGACTCTGACGAAATATGAGAGGTCAGGGTGCATCACCCCGACCCCATCCCAGCCAGGAGTCAGGGGGCGCCGGCTCTTTCAGAACCAGGAACCTGGGCACCACGTGACCCACAAACCCTCGGAACTGAGAAGTGGAGATGGGCGCACCCTGAGGACGGTCAGAGCAGAGCCCCGCTGTCCTCCCCAGCGCCCCACCCACCCGTACGCGGCCCTTTAGGTCTGCTCTCCACAAAAGGAACCTTCGAAACAAACTCATCAGACCCTGCAGACACATCCTCAGGCCTCTGGTCCAGCAGTGTCCCTGCCGCCCGGGGACATTTAGGAATACAGGTCCGCGGGCCCCCCACACGCATCATCTGTGCTCTGCGAGGTCCCCAGGGATCCCCACGCAGGCCCAAGTCCCAGGGGCACTGGGATGGGGCAGAGAATCTCCCTTGCCCTGGGGCCACCCGTGCATTTCCTGATTTACTGGGCAAGGCCCAGGCCCCCACCCTTTGTTAGGTTCCCGGTGATGCCAGGGTGTTGTCAGTGCTGAGAAACCCGCTGGGAGTGAGGCCTCCCCTGCCCTCGGCCCGCGGGTTCTCTCATGTCCTATGTTAGCACATGCCAATCAGTTTCCAAGGTTTCCGTTAGGAGAAATCACGCCAGTTAAAGTCTCACTGGTCACAAGAAGTGTCGCCTGTTATGGGGCGCCTGGGGGGGCCCAGTCAGTTGAGCATCCGACTCTTGATCTTGGCTCAGGCCATGATCTCGAGGTTTGTGAGCTCGAGCCCCCCCATCGGACTCTGTGCTGATGGTGTGGAGCCTGCTAGGGATTCTCTCTCTCCTCTCAGCCCCTCCGCCGTGTGTGCGTGTGCGTGTGCGTGTGTGTGCGCGAGTGCGCGTGTGTGTGTGCGCGTGCGTGCGCACGCCCTTGAGCACTCTCTCAAAATAAATAAGCAAACATTAAAAAAAAAAAAAAAGGACGTGCTGCCTGTGTTCTGTGCCTCTTCCCTTGCAGCCAACAGGAGGGGCGAGTTTTACAAGCCAGCTGTTTTTCCATGGCGGAGCTACGCCTATCTAAAAAGGGACTTTGCTGAAATTAAAATGAAAGGAACCCGACTATTCCTGTGGCCTCCAGCGAGGGTGACCAACCCGTCCTGGCCTGCCTGGGACTCTCCCAGCGTGAGCGCTGACACTTCCCCGTCCCAGGCCCTCCCCGCGGTAGGCACGCCAGGGTGGTTGCCCTTCCTCTGGGGCCCCACAAGCGGTCTGACCCTGATTCTTCCCCATTCAGTCCCCCCTGTGGCTTTTGCTCCAGAGGACTGGCTGTGAGTTCCTCCCGAGAGCCCACCCTGCCTCCCGCCTGCCTTCACCCCTGCTTTCTTCGGCCTGTCATCCCCTCCACTCCACTCTTTCTCCAGCTGTCGCTCCAAAGTCACTTCCTGGGGCGAAGCCTCTGGTCCTGTCCCATTCGCTGGGCTTGCTCAAGTTCCCGGTCCTCTCTCAGCACACAGCACTTAGCACGGTTTACACAACCGTGTTTGTGTTTGAACAGTGTCTGTCTCCCTACGCAGGGAAAGGTCTTATGGACTGGGATTGTGTCTGTCTTCCCTCTGCTTTCTTGGGGCCTAGGCACAGAGGAGACCGTTAATAAATATTTGTTGAATAAGTAAAAGGATTCCCTGTAATCAGGACCCAGCCCATGCGTCTCCGTGAGAGTTTCCCTCAGTATCTGTTCTCTCTTCCTCCACAGAAATAAAGTCCTGACTTTTAGCTGGCTGCATGGCTGCTTCAATAAGGGCTACATTTCCTCCTCGCCAGGCACTGGGTGTAGCTGTGTGAGTGAGTTCTGACTAAGAAGCATTAAGTGCAATGTTCAGAAGACTCTGCGGAGTGTGCTCCTTGTCCTGCCTCCCTACTAGCTAGAATGTAAGCACGGTGACTGGCGGTCAGCAGCCATCTTGGACCATGAGGTAGCTACTCACGGAAGCCATGCACGGTGGAAATGACACGGGGGAGCTGGGCCCCTGACAACAAGGAGCCCACTCTGGCCCTGGAAGAGGGGGGCCATCTTTGAGCTGTGACATGAGAAAAATAAACTTGATTCACTTACTTGGGGTTGTTCTGTTGTTCCACTATACCCAAATCCTAACTGATGACCTCTAATCTGGGAGGTCCACTGGGAAGACGTTTGTCAGAAACAGTGAGCCACCAGTGCGTTTTCTCTTCCCTTAATTACATTCATGTAAATATGAAGCAGGAAATGAGAATGTGAAGTGGTCACCCAGTGGGACAGCTTCAGGACAGCGGAATGAACAGGCACCAGAGAGTCAGGAACCCATGGTCTGGCCCACCTCAGTTTCCTCCCCCATGAACAAACACAGGGAGACCAGGCCAGTAACTGCCGTTTCCTGTCATCCACCACAGGGCTATGCATGTTAACTTGTTTCAGAGTTGTGTCGGAGGAACAGTCACGTTGGGGCACAAGGCACAGGATTCTGAGTAGCTGTGAAGGAAGTGAGGTTCAACTAACTATACTTAAAACATTCCTCAAAACCGGACGCCTGGGTGGCTCAGTCATTGAGCGTCTGACCTGGGCTCAGGTCATGATCTCACGGTTCTGTCCGTTCGAGCCCCCACTGGACTCTCCACTGTTAGCGCGGAGTCTGCTTCGGACCCTCTGTCCCCCTCTCTCTCTGCCCCTCCCCTTCACGCTCTCTCTCTTAAACACACATAAACCTTAAGACAAAAACAAAAACATTACTCACAACTTGTACCACAGGAAAGAAGCCCTAGACATGTACAGAAGTCACATGAGACGGCGACAATGCCAGCAAGTCCTCCAACCCTCAGACGCCACGCTCAGCCCTGCAGACTCTCACGCCAGCGCGTCCCTGGAGGTGACCAGCTTCTAAAACATGGCAAGATTTTTTTTTTTAAAGGAAGGTTGAGGAGGAACCTGGGAGGGAGGGAGAAGGAGGGCTGTACCTTCACAGGTTACCGGCTCCATATTTTGGATGAATGACTCAATGAGGCGAACGTGCTGGAATATTAAAGCGAGAAGACCGAGACAACGCAGGTCAACGAGCATTTGCCATACTAGTCTTCTAGGCCACCAGTCAGCTGGGTTTAACAAAAGGGAGTTTAACAAATATGTAAAAAACAAGATGGAGACATCGTGGGTGAAACCGAGCTCATAAACTCTCGGAGTTGGAGTGACTTTTCTGTCGACTTCAGATTTCAGGGGAAGGAATCGACATGCCCAAGTCTTACACTGCTTCAGGTGCAAAACAGAGGCACCCGACTCTTCCATTAGTAATTCCATTGGCTACAACTGCTTTCCAAGGGAAGGGGCCAACCTCAGCCTCAGCTACAAACTGAACCCCAAGTTCATTTTTAAATGCCCAGGAAAAGGACAAAGAGCTGGCGCCAGTGCCATCCAGAGCTTTCTATCTAGATGGCGCCTGATTATACTGAGTCCACGCCAGCACTGGCTCTCCATCTCTTCCACTTCCCCCTTCCGATCAGCCATCCTGCTTCCTCCGAGGCACCTCTGCCTGTCCTAACGACCTGGGACACAGGACCTGGAAGACACAGACCACACAGTGTTCCTGCCACTCTAGAGACCTCCCGGGAACGGTGAGGTCTTCCCGTCACAGGTGCACAATTCTGCCCACACTGGACCAGGTGTTACTCTAAGACTCAGGGAACGATTCTATCAGGCAAGAAGGGATTCAGTTCACGTCTCCTAAACTTGGGGGACCAAAGGCTCTGGGAGCTCTCTGCCCTTAGAGATGCAAGTTATTCAAAGACGCCTGCCCGATGAGCTCCCACCACCAACTCCCCTCTCCCCTTCCCTCCCATTTGTGCCCACTGAGGGCTGTCCCATGAGAGAAGAGTGGGGGGCTCGTGTGCATTGTAACAGGAACAAGAGAGAGTAGTACGCTTCTCTCTTTTTGATAGTTAGCCTTGGACTTTGAGTCAGATCCCACTTCTGTCTGAGTTGGGGGAGGGAGACGGGGATCTCTTGAGAAACCAATTTTCAATTACATTATTATTCCCTCTGCTAGAAGACTAACCCTAACATTCATAAAAGCCAAACACAGGGCAAGCAGAGAGACAGTTAATACGGTATTTTCAATTACTATGTATCTATCATCCACACTTCTTCATAGACTCCAAGTCATAGATTGTATATGGTTAAATCAACCACGGAAGGCTTACTATTAAATTTTTAATGCAGAGATTTATCGAGCATGGCTTTTTACATGCTACACTTTGAGATTTTTGGATTTTTGTTTATTACCTGAGAATCCCTGCAACAGTACGAACAGACAATAGTCCTTAGTCTCCTAGAAATGAACATAACACCTCCTCTTATTTTAAACATGATGCCGCCTGTCTCTTCTGGCTCCAATTAAATGAGAAAGTAGAAAAATAGGATATGACTAGAACAAGACATTCCTGACAAAATGAGCGCATAAACACTTTTCTCTGTTGATTTCTTGTGAAATAACATTTCTACGTTCTTGCATTAAGTTAATTACACATCAGTAAATGTGTGTCCCACCTCAGTGCTGCAAATAACTGTTTTAAGTAACTGAACATTTGCCGAAAGATCAAGTGGACTGGAGACAAAGGTCAAAAACACCAGCCCAGGAATCAACTCGCTCTGCTCAAGATGGTGAAGGGGCTTGGGGCCCCTGGGTGGCTCAGTCGGTTGAGCATCCAGCTTCGGCGCAGGTCATGATCTCATGGCTCGTGGGTTCAAGCCCCAAGTTGGGCTCTGTGCTGACAGCTAGCTCAGAGCCTGGAGCCTGCTTCAGATTCTGTGTCTCCCTCTCTCTCTGCCCCTCCCCTGCTCACGCTGTCTCTCTCTGTCTCTCAAAAATAAATTTAAAAACATAAAAAAAAGAAGATGGTGAAGGGGCTTTAATAGCTACAAAGAAATAACCACATATGTTGCAAGTTTCTGCTCGATCATGATGACTTCGTCATAATCTCACTTCTCCCGCACCCCAGACCTGCGGGTTACGGGAGCAACAACCAGGGTATACGACGGGAACCCAGCTTCAATGGAGAGCAGCTGACAGGTGAGGCAGTGACCTGGAGACTAGAGCACTCGCAGGTGTGAGCCTGAGCTGTGTTTGGGGAGGCAGACCAGGCGGGTGCTTAAGTATCGGTTGTGGGTGGAGCCATGCTGCCAGGGCTGGGATCCTGGCCACCACTCCTCAGCTGGAAACTTTGAGCAAATTCCGTACCCTTTCCCAGCGGCAGAGTGGTGGTTGTAAAGATTACATAAGGCTATCCATGGGCAGCGTCTCTGTGGCCAGCACGGTGAAGAGAAGTCAAATGCCCACCATTCCCAGGGCGAGGACAACACGGGGTGCCCTAGGCGCCCACCCACTCTGGGGAGCCAGGGGGAAGGTCATTTTCAAATGCATAACTGTGCCAATCAAAGATTTCTACTTAGCTAAAACACTTAGTAGCAAAATTTACATTTTATTTGCCATTTGATCCATCTCACAAAGATGTAAAAGTGTAAAAGCGGGGCAAACAGGCTGGCAACAGAATGCCAACTCTGGACCATTTGACTTTAGGCGTTCTGTTGTGTATGTTTAAAAAAATATTTTTTTAATGTTTTATTTATTTTTGATACAGAGAGAGACAGAGCATGAGAGGGGGAAGGGCAGAGAGAGAAGGAGACACAGAACTGGAAGCAGGCTCCAGGCTCTGAGCTAGCCGTCAGCACAGAGCCTGATGCGGGTGTCGAACCCATGAACGTGAGCTCTGACCTGAGCCGAAGTCGGAGGCTTAACCGACTGAGCTACCCAGGCACCCTGTTGTGTATGTTTTTAATTGTAGCGTTTGGGTTTTTGTTTGGTTGGCTTTGTTCCTAAGCCTTCGACCTTATCTTTTAAAGAAGGGAAATCTTTCTCTTTAAGCTTACAAGCAGCACACAAAGGACCCTCTCCTCCTTGGCACCCACTGGCCACTGCCAGCACCCCCTCTGCTCGTTGTCCAAGTCCTTGAGAGCGGAGGCTTGGAAGGCACTAATTCTACACTAAGATCACCATTCCTAGCACCCTCCACAGTCTGTGTTGAGGGGGAAATGTATGCACACTCCCCCCCCCACCCCGATTCTCATCACTCTCCCGGCCAGGCACCAGCTGCCTGGACTTAAGTGTTCTGACCTGACCCCTCTCCTTCCCACACAGAGGGGCTCAACAGGTAAACTCGCCTGTCTACCGAGCGTGGGCCCTATGACTGCCCCAGGGAGCGAGGAAAGACAGCATTCAGTGGATCAGCAACACTGGCTTTGTACATAAAGGCATCCTTGAATGGCTTTGGCATAATGTATTCCATGGTACTGAGGAACACATCTTTTCATTAGTAGAAAGGTCTAGGTGGGAAGTGGGAAATCTTGTACGAGTCTGCGCGTGACTTGGTATCAATAAAATAGGGATAAAAATAACAACTACCTCATGGTATAAGGTAATGACAATAATAATACCCTTTGAGTGGCTAACCTTTGCGAGCTTACTTTGCGCCATTTATAGTTCTAAGCTCTTTACATGTAATAAAGACAGCAAAATTCACGAATAGTGGTTGGCCATTACCATTACTTGCAAACTTTCTGTTTAGCATGAGACTCTTTTTCTCAAACAAAATCTTACTCAGGACAGCATATAAAACAAGAAAGGGGCAGGGACAGAGCTGTGCTCTGTGTAGCTAGAACAAAGGCACATGACTGGTGGGTCCCCCCATTCCACACTGGGCATTCCTGCCACCCCAGGTGAGCACCTAGGGACCATCATGGGGTCCTGCAGCTCCTGCCGGCATTTCTGTGAAGACCCACAACAGAGTCTGAATCAGTCATCACAGTTAATGACCCTGAGGGTGGCCCAGAGGCACGAGGAGCCAAGAAAAATGTGGGGCATACATCCCCTCCTCAAACACCAGACTGCCAGAGGTATGCTACGGATTTTCAGCTTCTCCTACAGGGGGTGGGTCTTCCCTGCTTCCTCTTTCCTCCTGGGCCTTCTCAGGCCCTCAGGGCATTGCACCAAACGATCCTGGGTGCCACTTCCCTAATATTCCAATTCCAACAGTGTCTTTCCCATAATACAGTGCACGGATGTTCAGTTCATGATTCTCAATATCCAAACACTGAAAAAGAAGTAGTAAAAATGGCTACCAAAAAATGCTTTCCATTCCCTCCCTGTTCTGTGGGTTTCCTTCGGTTGCTGTCCTTTTGGCTTTTATTGTCAAGTGTTACTTATTAGCATTTGCTATGATTTGAGAAGTGAATCTGGGTCTCGCTCTTACCAAAAGAGGGGTAGGTACAAATAACTTGCCCCCATCCTAGCTTTGGCAAGCGACTTGAAAGCGTTTCTGCCCCCAAACACGACTAGTAAAGAAGGGAAACTATGCTCCTAAATCCTTAGAGGTTATGTGGTTATGTTTTGGAGGACAAAAAAGAAAGTTTTCCATACCCTGATCCTTGAATCACATTCTTGCACTGTGCACAGGAACTGCGGTCCCATAGGCTGGAGCTGAGGAAAGAATTCTCTCTGAGCTCCCAGTGCTGGCACACCTTGAACTTGATGCATTGGAAGGAAAAATTCCTGATCGTTTAGGTTAAGCCCAGAGTAGGCACTTTTCTGCCTCCCAAACCAGCTTTCTCCATTTCCGCCTTTGCTTTCTCTCCCAAAATAAGGCAAAGGGCGGAGGAATCCACATCATAAAAAGTTCAAATGAATACACCCACAGGAAATGTTTGGCTAATACTATAATAATTCAAGGTGCAGAAAGGTTGAAAAATGAGTTCCATTTCCAAACTTGTGAGGCTGTGCAAGTCCAGAGTGGCTGTGGCTTCCAGGCACACCGTCCCGGGCAGGATGAGGTCTAGAACTCCTGTCCAGACTCCCAGAACAGCCCTGTTGCCACCACGCCCAACAGCTCCCGCTGGGACCGAGAACTCCAGTTACGAACCAGTGCTGGCACCTGCCAACTTCCCACAAGCGCTGCAGCAGCCGGAGCCCCAACTCTGCGCTTGTGGACAGGCACGCTCCCCCAAATCACCGAGAGGGTCAATCCCCTGCGGGGGCCGCCAGACAAACACGGACCGGGAATGTGCTCAAAACTGAGAAGCGGCCACGTCCATCTTCCTCGGAGCTGGGCCTGGAGAGCACAGCAGAAGAGGGGGAAGGAAGACCCCCCTTCCCACCCACCCCAGCTACTAGCGCCGACGCCCAGACACCGGGGCCGCGCCCCCACCTCGGGGTCGCGCCCCCACCTCGGGGTCCAGACTTGCGCGCGCGACCTGTGCCATTCCGTGCTGCCGCTCCTGTCCTTGGTGACATTTTTGTTCAAAAGCCAGTTTTTCTCTGTTGTTCAGCAAGTCTCGACTGCCGCGAAGGTGTGGGCCACATCCTCCGCCAGCAAAGCGCGAAACGCGTCAACTTCCCCCGCCACCACCACCCCGACAACAATCAAGTTCTCAGAGGGGACACCGAGAGGGGGACACTGCCCCTCCTCGGCGGCACGGCCCGACCCCAGCCGCCGCCTGAGCCCCCCACCCCGTTCCAGCTCACAAGACGGGCTCCCTCCTCCCAGGAACTCGCCCCTGCCCCGGCCGGTCGCTCGCGGCCTCGACCCACTCTGCCTCCCGAGGGCGCGTTCCCATTCACAGGCGATGCGACCTCCGTCCCCGACGGCAGCCCGAACCCTGCCGGGGGCGTTTGGGGGTGCAGCCCCCTGCCCTGGGGCGCCCCGGCCCTTCCAACCCTCAGCGCGCAGGCCTCGCACCCCAAGCCCGGGGCCTGCCCGCCGTGCCCCCTCCCCGCCCCGCCCCCGGCCCGGGGCCCACCTGCGGTTGGCGCGCGAGGCCCCTCCCGCTCCCGCGCCCGCGCGCGCACCCGCGGGGGGCTTCTCTGCGCCGCCATGCCGGCCGCGCGCTGCAGACGCGCGCGGAGCCTCCTCCGTCGGTGGGTCAGACGCCGCGGCCGCCCGCCGGCGCAGGGGATCGCTTCCCCGCGGCTGGCTGGCTCGCGAGGCGCGGGGTGGGGACCGCGGTCGGCGCTCCCGCTCCGGGAGCCCCGGGGGCCGACTGACGCGCGGGGCCGCCAATGGGAGGCCGCGGCGGAGGTGGGCGGGGCCTCGGGAGGAGATGGGCGGGACCTCCGCGCCCAGACGGGGTCTACCGTGTGCTGCTTCGGGCCTCGGGTGCCGCGCGGAGCTGCTCCGGAGTTCCCGGCGCTGCTCCTCCTGAGACGCCCTGGGAAGTCCACCTGGACGGATCGCGCCACCTCCATGGCGCTTTACATCGAAAGCCCACCGAGTGGGACTCAGAGAAACCTTGTGCGTGGGCTGATGGGGGAGAGGGACAGGTGCCTTTTCCCTCTCCACGGCGAGGGTGCAGAATTCCCATCCCTGGCCGGGACGAGAACCCGCTGATGGGCCGTGGCCATGGGAGGGCGAGACTGGAATCCAGACTTTGGCTCCGGCCCAGGACCTCTTCCACTACATGGAGCACTTTGTTTTTTTCAATTTATTTTCCCCTAGGTCAGCAGAACGGGGTTGTGCTTAGAAGTCACAGTGTACTTTAGGAGCGGGAATACGTGCGTTATTGACAAGATTAATTCTCTGATAAAATTGTTTATCAAAAGGAAAAAAGCAGCCCAATAATAAAAAGGCGCTCACAACAAGGTTCTTTTTGCCCCCGGTTTTCTATTCAGAGGGACCCTTTTTCCGAAGAAAAAGGAAGCAAATGAAAGTCCTGATGAACACTTCCTCTTTCTCCAATTCCAGAGAGAAACACATTTGCATGTGGCATGTTTTGGCACCTTTTGAAACAAACTCCGCAACTAAAGAAAGACGTGGAAAACACTCTGGAATCTTAGGTGGCTCCAGTATACTTAGTGTAATGTCAAAGAATTGAATCCCTTTCCCCTTTTCTGAATCTCAGAGCAAAGGATCACAGGTCTTTGGGAATTCCGGCAAATTCTAAGAGCCACAGCTCTTAGATACAATGGGAGGCATTTACTGACAGCTGACATCAGGCCAGGCACTTTGATGATCCTTTTATGTATTATTTTGCATATTGTTTCACTTAATCCTCACACTTCCCAGGAGGTAGGTTAACTACGCCCAGTTTGCAGATGAGGAAATGGAGGCTCAGTAGATGCTAATGCAGATGTTGAACCGGGGTCTGATCTATCAAACACCCATCATTCTGGGACCCAGGATCCACAAAAGATAATAAAAATGTTCCCAAACTCTGCTGAATGTTTAAAAAACAACCAAACAACCTTTTCTCCAAATTAAATTTTAACTTAGTGGCGTAGTTTTCTGCAGCATAGACCATGACTTGCGTGTTCTGAGCCATGTTACTCATACAAAGTAAATGGCTTAAAATTACTGTGCCTAATTATAACCTAAACAAGGTTATGAGCAGCGATGAGTACAATTGTCTGTTCTAGAAGCTTAAAATACCAGAACTAATTTCTTGTGGTATAATAAAAAATTTACTGAAGTCCTTTAACCACAAAACAAATTAGCCAGTAACCTTGCCCTCCTCCCACGAGATAATATTTATGAACACAGCTGTTCGGACTCAGCCTAAAATCCTTTCAAAAATTCCACGGTCAGGATTTTGTGGTTTGCCGTAATGTTCACTGTTCTCCAAAAGCTGAGTGGGAGGCCTCTTAAAATGGCACTGTCCTCACCTAGACGTAGACCTTGGAGCCAGACTGCCTGCGTTGACTGCATACCAGCCACGTGATAGTGGACAATTATTGGACACTTCCGTGCCTCAGTTTCCTCGCCTATAAAATGGGGCTCCTGGGAACACCTTCCCCGTGAGGTTGCTACGGGCATGAAGTGGTTAACTATGTCCAAAACCCTTAGAGTAATGCCTGGCACATAAACGCCATAGACATAGTAGCCAAATAAAGGGTGTGACTACACGTAGAGATTTTGGCTTTCTGGTCTGCCCATGTGTGATTTACTATGCGTCTTAACAAAAATACGCCCCACAAATATTAAACCCGAACTCCCCATTCTTCCCCCTCCCTCACCCCAGCCCCTAGCAAACATCATTCTACTTTCCACCTTTGCCTGCTTTCTGAATGTGACCACACTAGCTACCTCATATAAGTGAAATCACACAGTATTTGTCTTTTTGTGACTGGCTAATTTCACTTAGCATAATAATGTCTATACGGTTCATCCATGTTGTAGCACATGCCAGAATTTCCTTTGTTTTAAGGGTGCCTGGGTGGCTCAGTCGGGTTTGAGCATCTGACTCTTGGTTTCTGCTCAGGCCATGATCTTGGGGTTTGTGGGTTTGAGCCCTGCATTGGACTCTGTGCTGATGGCGTGGAGCCTGCTTGGGATTCTCTCTTTCCGTCTCTCTCCACCCCTCTCCCACTCATGCTCGTTCTCTCTCTCTCTCTCTCTCTCTGTTGCTTTTTCTCAAAATAAATAAACTTAAAAAAAGAATTTCTTTATTTTAAAGGCTGAATTATATATTTCATTTTAGGTAAATAGAGAGACAGATGGATCACGCTTTGTTTATCCATCCATTCATCAATGGACAGTTGGGTTGTTTCCTCATTTTGGCTACTGTAAATAATGCTGCTATGAACATAGGTGTGTAACCTGTTTTTGAATTTCTGCCTTCAATTCTTTTGGGTGTAAACCTAGAAGTAGAATTGCTGCTGAATCATGAGATAATTCTTAACTTTTTGAAGAAAAGCCACACTATTTTCCACAGCAGAAAATGCTTCCACCAACAATGCATAGGATTCCAGTTCCTTCACATCCTTGCCGACACGCCATTTTCTATTTTTTTGATAATAGCCATCCTCCAATGGGTGTGAAGTGATGAGGGATGCTGAATATCTTTTTACCTGCTTATTAGTCATTTGGACATCTTCTTTGGAGACATGTCACTTGAGTTCATTGACTACTCCTTGTCTTTGCAAACACAATGCCACCATTGTCGATATCCATAAAAATTAAAATCTGAGAAACCCTTATCTCTGTTTCCCTCTTGCATTGTATCTGAGCATCTTCCCTTTGTATTTACATGAAGTTTCTGAATTAGTACAAAATTTTTAGTCCAAAATCAAGTAAAGCTAGTTTTTTTTAAAAAGTTTATTTATTTGAGAGGGTGGGGAAGAGCAGAGAGAAAGGAGAGAGAGAGAGAGAGAGAGAATTCCAAGCCGCCTCCGTGCTGTCAGTGCAGAGCCTGATGTGGGTCTTGAACCCACGAAATCATGAGACATGACCTAAGCCGAAATCAAGAGTCCCAAACTTAATTGACTGAGCTACCCAAGCGCCCAGATCAGTTTTTTTAATAGAAGAAATGTGAAGACGTGACTAGGTGTTGGCTGTGATGATGATGATGATGATGAAGACAAGGATGATGTGATGGCAGATCACACACAGGGATGTGTGATAACGGAGCACGTATGAAGTTCCATGCTCTTTACGTATTAATTAATTCACCTCCCCATTTGAGATATATACTATTATTATTCCCAAAGTACGGGCAAAAGAACTGAGTCACAGAGGGTTTAAAGTATCCAGCACTAGGTCATTCAGCTAGTAAATGGCAACTTGGTATTTGAACCCAGCCTCCAGGTCCATATGGAAAGTATCCCCTAAAAAAAGAATCACTTCCCGGGAACTCAGTGAGTCCCTGAGAGCCATATCTGATCTTCTGAAATGAGCTGAGCCTAGAAGCACGGTCTGCCTGCAGAGTGCCACCCTGGTGAGACCCCCCGCGTCCCCCAGCACAGCATGAGGGCGAGTAAACGCTCTGAGGACAGAGACTCGTGTGAAACCAAGGCCCAACTGTCATTGCACAACCAGTGTGGAGAAATCCAGAGGGTCAGGGCAGGAATGGGGAAGCCAAGGTGCCGAGAAGCCAGGAGAGGCGTTGAGGGAGGTGCCAACGTGGCAGGAGCAGAAGGAGAGCCTGAAGCTGTCCAGAGGACGCTGGACGCTCCTGTGGCTCCCCCACTGGGGCCCTGTCCACGCTGGGACCTCCGGTTAGTTCCCAAACTGGCCCCAGACACAGAAGGCCAGGAGAGGCCAGAGGAAGAGGAAGGCCACGCCACATTGCTTTAATAGGCAAGGCAACTAACTTACAAGGCTTGGGCGGCTGCAGGATGATTAGGTCTCCGCACCCACCTGCCAATCTTAAAACTTTATGAAAAGGCCTTGATTCGGTTCAGTCACGCATACGGTCCAGACGGGGCCAACACCGCCTTACTCTCTCAGGCTCGGTCCCTGGAACAGCCCCCACGGTGGGGCAGCCCACATTCCATGAACTGGGTGTGAGGGGGGTGAGCAGCCTCTGATTCCCCAGATCAACCGGCAGGCAGTTCCATTCTCTGGCTGACCTTTGCCGACCAAGGGGGCAATTCGAAATGCATTCCTTGGGCTGGGATTTTGACCACTGCAAAAATGATACCAATCAATGAAATCACAACACTGTCCTATCAGTCATCTGCACCTTAGTATCAATAAGCCTTGGACCTTTCTAAGGGCAGATGTTGATGTGGAGAGTGCCCAGAGCGCCTAGCAGCTGGCTAACGGGAGAGAGGAGGTCAGCCCAGAGTCGCAAAGGGAACTGAAAGATGAGGGGGCGGCGTGTGTGGAAAAGGACTTCACGATTTTGAGTAGGTCCAGACCAGAACTCAGCATTTCCTTATTTTTTTTTTTTTATTTTTAGCAAATTAGATGGCTTCCCTCTTCCCCAAATTCCGGACACCTGTCCTGCCGGCAGTGTGCACAGAGTTGTGCTTCTTTACCACTACCGGGCTTTGATGGAGGGTGGGCTTTCCCTCTCCCGCCCCCTGCTGACTGCGGGGGTCCTTCCCAGCTCTGCTCCGGCCTGCCCTCCTTCGGGGAGCGATTCCACACGGCCCGAGGAGTTAGCGTCAAGGCTCTGCCCGGCTGTGGATTCCGCTGTTCCCACAGCGCCAGGGTGCCGGAAGCTACCTGTCCACCTCCTCATCTTTCTCCACACTTGACTGTACGCTCCCAAGGCCAGGGGCATAGATCTGTGTCCTCTGGGTCTTCCGTGCAGTGTCCGGTGGACACTGCTTGCAGGACCCAGATGTAGGAAGCACGCCTGTCTTCAGTGGCTCACTGTCCGCTGGCCGCTGCAGCACCAGACTCCCTGAGTCCGCAGACAGATTCTTCTCTTCCTCTACAAACGGGCTCCGAGCACTCGGATGTCCCTGTCTGTACATTTGCCTTCCTACGACGGCACTTCCTCCCTCATGCCTGCGAAGCTTTTTAACATTGCAGGGACAACAGGAGCCTTGCCACGCGAATATACAAATGAAAAAACAAGTTTTCTGTATAATTTGAAGATTAAGTAAAAAATATGGAGAGCCCACAATCTCTAAAACTTTTGGATGTTTTACTGGGCCTTGCAGCTCTGCTTAACCAACAAAGCATATTTTTTATATTTAGTTAAAGAGGAACAAACAAACTGAAGCCTTTGTGGATTCGTTCCCCCCCCCCCATCTTCTCCCCATTTTTAGAAGCAAATTGAAGACTAGGGAAGAAAATTAGATTATTCTTTCTCTCTGACTCATTTACTTTTCAGGATACCTGGGCAGGCCCTCTCCACTAGACAACTGCTTTTCTAGCCTCACATTTTGCTTCAGGGGTGAGATCTGAGAGAGCAGCGGGTAGGAGGGAGTCAATCTTAGAACCATCTAGATTTGGCTCTCTACCATTAATTACTGGAATGATAATGGGAAATCACTTATCCTTTCTGCATCTCAGTTTGCTTTCCTGTAAAGGAATAGAACGTGCTGGGTGATTTCTCAGACCCCATTTAATCCTATAATTGTGGTTCTGAGATGAGCATTTCCTCAAGCAGGTTGGTTAAAAAATGTGTGGTGTGTCTAAAGGATTATGTATCAGGCAGTAAATTAAAAAAATAAAACCCTCATGGTGTCAAAAACATTGAATGACACTGGAAAAACTTACATTTGTTTCCTCAGGGGGAAAGAAATGCTCTTCACTCCCGTGGGGAGCACAATGACATGTCCGCAGCCCTTTTGTCACCATGAGGGAAGAGCTCTCCCAGCATTGAGATGGAGGAGGTGGAAACAAGAGATGGAGAAACAGCCCTGTTACAGTAAGCTCTGGATTTAGACATGCCCAAAGCAGTAATACTCCTGTATCTTATGGTTACATGAGCCAAAACACGCCCCTTCCTCCCCTACTTTTTTTTTTTTTTTTAGCATAGGCCTATTTCAGATAAGTTTCCTATCAGTTGCAAGTGAAATAATACTAATATAGGGTTTGCCGCTGGTTTTGTAGGAAAAAATATTTATTCACAGAAAAATATTGGATGAAGCCCAAAATATTAATAGTTGTTATCCTGGGTGATAAGATTATCTATGTACTTTTCGGTGTTTTCTAAATTTTCCAAAATTACATATTACTGGTAGAATTTTTAAATGTTGTTTTGACCCATGATTCCTTAAGAAACTGAGACTTTTCTGTGTTATAGAGAATCTTTCCTCCTTGTTTTGACCCTTTTATTGGAGGAAGAGGGTTTTTTAATGTTTATTTATATTTGAGAAAGAGAGAGAGACAGTGTCTTCGCAGGGGAGGGACAGAGAGAGATGGAAATCCAAAGCAGGCTCCAGGCTCTGTCAGCACAGAGCCCGATGCCGGGCTGTAACTCATGAGCTGTGAGATCAAGACCTGAGCCCAAGTCAGATGCTTAACCTACTGAGCCACCCGGCGCCCCATGAAGTTGAGATTCGATACACTATTGATGTTTCATGTGGAATAGGTCGTTGCTCAGGCCCTAAATTCTGTAACAGGCAAACTGTCTGTAAATGGCCAAAGAGCTAATATTTGAGGCTTTTTGAGCCACGGACTCTTCATAGCAACTGCTCAGCTCTGCCATTGGGTCACGGGAGCAGCCCTAGATTACTTGTAAAGAATGAACATGGCTGTGTTCCAATAAAACTTTACTTAGGAACCCTGAAATTCAAATTTTATCTAATGTTCACATGTTACAAAATACTATGCTTCTTCCGATTACTTTTCAACCATTTATAAATGGAAAAGGTGCCCTCAACGCACAAGCATTCCAAGGACCAGCGCTGGGCCACATTTGGCCTGTGGGACAAAATTCACTGACTCCCCACTCTCTAATATTGGGATTTCTGTCATCACACTAGCTTCTGCTGCACTTTGAGTTTCTGTGGCCTTCCGAGTTGAGTTTCCATGAGGAACGATAATCCTGCAAGGTCTGGCATGGTCTGTCAGCAGACCTCGTGGGGTTGGGAGTTGATGACGATGCGGGCATTTGTGTTCTTCCCTTTGACCAAGATGCTTAGAGGAGGCGTCCTGCGTCCCACCCTGTGCTGGAGGCAGCACCCCCAGGCCTCTGCTCACGAAAGCGGCCATGTGGCGGTTCTCGGAATTGTCAAGCCCTATTCTGGAATCTGCACTTGAAGCCGACAGAACTTTACAGGACTTTTGGTTGCCAGATTGTTTTTCTACTCCATAAAAATCCCTAAGTGGGAGAAGTTTATGTCAAAAAGATTAAGTGATGACCAGCCAATGGAGATTTGAATTTATAAGAGAATATTCCATGTGGAACATTTGTGAAATTTTATTTTTAGAAGGAAAGGAAAAGTAAAGGGGTTACGTCGATTGCTATCTTGGTGCGTCAGTTCAGAATGTTTCCAGCTATGACTAATGACAAACTTAAATTATAGCGGCTAAAATGAATAAGCGTGTCAGGTCACAGGAAGTCCAGAGGCAGGCATTGTTGTCTTGGTTCCGCTTCTCATCCCTGTGACTCTCATGGTCCTTCCGACATGAAAGCTGTTGAGGCTCTAAGCATTGTGTTCAAATTCAGGGCAGGAAGAAGGGGAAGAGGCAGCACCGGCTACGTTATCCCTCCCAGAAGCCCCCAGCAGACAACTCCTCAAGGACATTGCAGAAAATGATGTCCAGCAGCTAATGACCCTGAATGCAGGGGAAGCTGGGGAAACACGATTTGGCTTTCTCAGTCTCTATGCTGTGACAGGTGGAGGGCTGAAGGGACGGATGGCAATAGAGAAGGGAGTTAGGAAGAGCTGTTAAGTTGGTGTAACATGCATACGGTGCTAAAATAACTCCCAGTGGTGGGCAAGGCCGTTTTCCCCGACACCAGCGGACCAGGCCCCTCAAGGAGGCATGGGCGTCATCTGTCTTGCTCACTGTGGAATCCCCAGCTCCTGGCACATTGCAATCACTCAGTGAAAATTTGCATAATGAATGAACAAGCCAATGGCAAGAGCTCTTGGTCACTCATTGTCGATATGACCTATCCATTTTTGGACAACCCCCAACAAAGAATCCTTTGGTTCACTCATGCCCTTGCAATCTTCACCCACCATTTAAAGCTGCACCATGTGCTAGAAGACCCTCACACACAGCTCCACCAGCTGTCTCTGCCCACAGTGTAAACCCTGCCAAAATTCTACCTGCTCACAGACAAAGTGAGGGGAGGTGCCTGCTTCTACCGTCCTGCCCACTTCAGAATGGAGCTTCTTTATGGCTACCTAGAGCCAGCAATCATGAGATGTATTCAGATACAGAGGATAAGATAAGGAAGGAAGTGTGGCTAATCTTCATTCAGACCTTCCTCTGTTCCAGACACTATGCTGGGAATTTTACGTTTGATTATTCACGCTTTATTTGACAAGGAAGAGAAAGCTCACGTAATTAATTGTAAGCCTTTGAGAAACATCATGGCTTGAATAGGACAAGATTAAAAAGAAAGAAAAACATTTAAATTACCAAAAGCCAAACACTGGAAGATGACGGTCAACAGTGGCAAATTGCCTGAGTGCATGAGTTGTCGCTTCTACCCTAAAGTGACCAGAGGAATTAAAAAAGAAAGAGACATCAAATTAAAGAAATATCAGTAGGCAAAAAAAAACCCAAAAAAACAAAAAACACTGCCCCACATTCTTGGGTTAGAGAGGGTAGATGGAGAAAGATAACTGAACAGATGACCACTATAGAGAAAACTAACAAGAAGAATAACTAATAATAATCTTGGTAATATGTATTGATTGATTAATATATAGATTATTATATTATCTCAGGGCTTTGTGCTCATCATCCCATTAAAACTTTTTTAATGTTTTATTTATTTTTGATACAGAGAAGACAGAGCATGAGAGGGGGAAGGGCTGAGAGAGAAGGAATCACAGAATCGGAAGCAGGCTCCAGGCTCTGAGCTAGCTGTCAGCACAGAGCCCGACGTGGGGCTGGAACCCACGAATGTGAGATCTGACCTGAGCCAAAATCTGAGGCTTAACCAACTGAGGCACCCAGGCGCCCCTCTCATCATCCCATTTAATCCTCACCAAAACCTCACTGAGTAGGTGAGATTATTATCTCTCTTTTACAGATGAGCAAACTGAGTCACAGAGCTATAACAGGATGCTTTGAAATTGGACCAGAGAATAAGAAAGAATTAATGGAAATAAATATGATAATCCACATAAAATATTCAAAAATGCCTCACTCATAGTAAAATATAATCAATGTTTAATTATTTCGGACCATTTACTTTCTGGTTCTACTTTGCTTTTCCATTATTGTTTTTGATCTACATCTAGGTCCAAGGCAGAGCACCCTTTATAATATAAGGTCTTCCTGGACAAGAGGGTAAGATTTTAGAACCCTAGGTTCTATCACAAACTCTAATCTAGATCCTTCCTTTGAGGAAAATGGACAATGAAGAGTGGCCAATCAAATTCCTTGGGTCATTTATGTTTTGCCAACACACATGGAGCACTCCGTGATGAGTAACCCAAGGAGGTGATTAGCATTTGGCTTAGAAACCATCCGGGTTCAACAAAGGGAAAAGAGGTTGGGACTTCTGGGCAAAGGAGGCAAGTTACAGAAAGGTGACCAGGAAAAGTATGACAAAAAATGGTGGTTCAGTGAGGTGTGTTATCCAGATTTAAGTTGGTGCCTTCCTCACTGGTAAGAGTTGTTAAGACCCACCTCCTCCTGATATTTGAGAGAGATACCTTTTGACAAACAGAAATATCCTTTATAAATGTACATTTCCTTTACAAGAGGACAACTCGTGCCCCATTTTTGGAGCTTTTCCTGCATCTGCTGACTCTCAAAGGTCTTTAGCTCAAAATAATCGATATGCAAGGAAACATATTTTGAGGTGGCATATGAGGGTACCTTCATTTGTTAGGATCTACCGCAAGGGTGGCTTCATATAACCATTTCCTGTATGACGTGTGACACATGGACAATGCAGACGATGGAAAGAGACACAGAGCCTTGATAACACCACAGTGTGTGGCTGAAGGAAGTCCCTAGATGACTGCTGTGCAACCAGTCCAGAGACCAATCATTTTAGTGGGGACAGGAAACCAGAGGATTCCAGAAGGGATGGCTTTAGGGAGAAAACGGGGATTGGTTATGTATTAAGGCATTTGAGCATTTGGGAAACAATATGGTAGGTACCCAGTAGTGCTGATGGCACACTTGGAAAAAAAGTACATATGGTAGGTAGAAAACCAAGCAAGTGAACAAAATAAGGCAATGAACTCCAGGAAGAACAAACAGCTGTACAGGAAGGGAAGCGTATGCTACACACACTCCTTGGCTCAGCAATGAACAGTACCGACAGAGTCATAATAAGGTCAAAAAAATTGTGAAGTACCATATTGGTAGAATGGGGGGAAATAAAAATGTGGGAGAGAGCAACACACACAAATTTTCATCTATTGTAACAGGAAGTCAGAAGACAATGGCTAAAATGATAAACAGCAGAAAAAGCATATTCTTTAGAACTATGAAAGAAATACCAGGAGCACTAGGATGAGAGCAGAAATTTTAGAGCAAGAAACTTGGGAGCTTTGCTGTTGTTAAAAGCTTTTAATGTATAGTAAATACACATACTGTGTTAAAAAGAAAGCCATAGACCCAAAATGGCGTCACGTATGTTGGGTCATGTCATGAAACGGGGGCTTAACGCCTAACCTAATTACAGTTTCCACCTCCCCCAGAAATGCAGTTGTAACTGGTCAGTCAGGAATCTTCTGGTCAGCATCAATAGGCTAACCTGCCACACTGACCCTCTTCATCCCCCAAAGGGAGAAGTAATCCACCTAATAAGATCCTTTTGTCCCCAAAGGAAGGTGACCTCACCCAAAATAATCCTTTTTCTTTGGTTTCTGACTTCCTTGTCCTACCTCTCCCCTTCTGTAGCCCTTTGGAGCTCCCACTACTTGCTAGATAAGATGCTGCCTGATTCATGGAATGAAAATACACTCGATTTTCAAATTTACTTGGTTGGATCTGTTTTTTAACAACAGAAAAAAATGTATATTTACATACAACTATATGTACTACTGTTTTACATATATATAGTGAATATATGTAAGCATATCTTTATTAAAATTATAAATTTCAGGGGTGCCTGGCTGGCTCAGTCAGTAGAATACCTAACTCGATCTCAGGCAAGCCCCAGGTTGGATGCAGAGCCTACATTAAAACAAAATAATAAATAAATAATATATATATGTGTATATATATATATATATCTCACATATCAAATGTATATATATATCAAACAGTATGCGTTTTGGGAAAACATGACCTAATCAGTAGTCCTTGAGAAAACCAGAAGTGTGATGACCATCAAAATAAATCAATTATCTTATTGCAGTAAAATAGGCAGCATATAAGCACAAGAAACAAAATACAAATGTCCCTTCAAACCTAAGGCGCTGTGTGCCAGCATGGAGCCTGCTCCGGATCCTCCGTCTCCCTCTCTCTCTGCCCCCGCTCTCGAAAACAAATAAATAAATAAATATTTTTTTAAAAAAAGGAAGAAAATCAGGGGCACTTGGGTGACTCAGTTGGTTAAGCATCCAACTCTTGGTTTCGGCTCAGGTCATGATCTCACGGTTTGTGAGTTCAAGCCCAGCAAAGGGCTCTCTGCTGTCGGCGTGGAGCCTGCTTAGGATTCTCTGTCTCCCCCTGTCTCTGCCTCTCTTTCTCTCTCTCAAAAACAAATAAATAAACATTGAAAAAGGAAAGAAAAAACGTGTGAATACAGAGAAAATGATATAGAGGGAGGAAAAGACAAGAAAAGAAGAGTTTTCATTAAAAGCCACCTTTCTGCAACAGAACGACGCGAGGAGAGGTCTTTATCCCCATGGCGGGGCGCAAGGGGAGGCAGCCCGTGAGCTGGGAGCACCCGGGCTCTGGCTCCAAGCCCTTTAGCTCGTCATATTCAAGGGCAGGGCTGACATCTCAGTACTTAAAATTGTAAACATCTTAAAAACAATAGCCGTGTGTGCACGAATATGTGTGCATGAAATGGTGCCAGGGAAAAACAAAGAAAGTTTCCATTTTTCAGGAACTCGATAGTGTGAGGCCTTCTTTCCTTGCTGCGTGCAATCTTGAGACTGACTCCCTGACCCTTCCTTTCTGATCTCGGTCCTCCAAAGTCCCGCCAACCACGCGTGGGGCATTTGTGGTGCTCCGGTTGCACCTGGAGGCCAGGAGATTATTCCTGAGGTGTGTGAACCCCCAGAGAGGATCGCTGCTTGCCCTTCTGCCCAGACAGAGCTTCAGAACCATGAGGGGGATAATTTGGGAATGCTCTGGTCTAGATTTCCGTCTCTAAGGACTCGGGAGGAGCGCATACCCAGGAGACCACACAAGGACAAAAGATCTGTATGAGAAAGGCGGACCCACATCATGCAGTGTTATCTGTACTCTAATCTATAAGTCCGGACCTCGTGGTTGTGAATGACAAAATCCTAGTCAGAACTAGTGTGTGCTAAAAAGAGAATTTCTTCACTCTACTGACTGGGAGGTCCAAGGGATAGCTCTGGGTGCAAGCATAACTGTTTCCCAATATTCAGTCAATGTCATGTCCTTATCCTCTATCTCTGTCTGTCTCTGTCTATCTCTCCAGATCCACACAGTCTCAAAAGAAGAGTCTCTTTTTTCCAGTGGCCATGGAAATCCTAGAGAATGAGTTGTGGTCCCACCCCCTACACACACACACGCACATACTCTCCTGAAACTATCCTTGCCTATATCATTGTAAGAGGCCATCCTGGATCATGCGCCCAGAGGAGGGATGGTGGGGGCTCTGCATTTATCAGCCCCACCAGGTAGGAGATTAACAGTTCCCAGTGCGCAGCAGAGAAGGGGCAAGGAAGCATGGGCAGGCAAAAACTAGAAAACTGCATGTTCCTAAATTATATATATACACATATATAACTTGAGCGTAACAATGACTTAAGATAATTCCATATTTAACAGGGCGTTTCGCTTGTATTAAGTAATTATCATTACTTACGAGGGAGTCGGGAAATCCATTGCCAGGAGCAAGCCTGTGTTTGGTACAACTGAGTCACTGATTTTCTTCTAAGGCAGGTTGGTCCTGTGATTTCCTTTATGTTCTCGGCCTGTTAGGGCAGCTTTCCAGCGGGGGGCCACCTACTGCCCCCCACTCCGGTGCCGCTCCTCAGTGCCACCCAGCCACCCTCCCGCGAGAAGTCCCAGCCCTCTTCTTGAACCTGGGTGGCCTGTGACCTGGTCTACAGGACGCCCCTCAGTGCCCCGGAAGTGATGCGCTGTGACTTCCTGGGGCGCCTGCCCGGAGGGCCCGGCCGCCCCGGAAGCAGTCCAGCGCCTGGACCGCAGGCCTCAGTCTTCCCCGCCGCCTGCCTGCGCCACGTTCCCGGAGGAACCGGCCTGGACCTGTCGTCGGGCCGCAGCTGTTGGCACTCCTCAGCTGAGGCCTCATAGTCATGGAGCAGAGAAAGGCCCTGCTGTGACTTTTTCCAGACTCCGGCTCACAGAATCCCTGTGCAGAAGAAAATGGTGCAGCTTTCAAATCAACTTTGGGGTGGGGTGGTAGGCAGCAGTGGGGACTGTCACTGGAACCGGACAAACACTCTCTGCGGCCGACCAGCAACTGACAGCCCCACGAAACTGTCCCCTGGTTCGGCCACATCCAAAAGGAGTCCTTATGGGGAGTTCCCGGTGACGCACACTGGACACAACGCCGGGGCACCGGGTCTCTGGAAGAAATCTCATTTTAAACTGTTTTTTATGTTCATTTATTTACTTAGAGAGAGAGAGAGAGAGAGCGCGTGTGCGTGAGTACGAGGGAGGGGGAGAGAGGGAGTGTGAGAGAATCCCAAGCAAGCCCCGTGCTCAGCATGGAGCACAGCTGTGATTTGGTTCCATCCCATGATGGTGAGATCATGACCTGAGCCTAAATCAGGAGTCACATGCTTAGCCAACTGAGCCACCCAGGCGCCCCTGGAAGTAATGCCGTTTTACACACCGGGAAACTGAGGCTGTGACGTCTGAAACCAAGTCAAACCACAGTTCTTTGCCTTTAGGACCTACGGTGTGGCCTGGTGATCCAAATAAGATGTCAGTCAGGTTGGCTAGAATAGGACAAAGCAGAGGCTGATGCATGTCACTAATGCCCTCATCAGAGGACGACTAGAAAGGTCATTAGCCATCCTGTCCCTGCTTCAGTTCCAATACGTTTCAGAGCCACGTGGGATGATGCTTTATGCGTGGTGCCACCTGGCCTGAAGGGATGAGTCTGCTCTTTGTGCAGCTCATTTGAATTCCTGGGGCCCCAGACGAGAAATCGGATTCACACGCCCCAGGTTGGCTGTCTTGGAAATACATTTATCAGTTCATAAAACAGGCTGATCGGGGAGGTATCGATTCAAGGACACCATAGTAGCTTCATCAGTAGGTCCTGAGACCTACTGGGGTCATTCTCTGAGTGCGAACCCTGTTTTCGCCCTGACTCACTCTGCCGCCTTGGGCAAAGCACTGATTTGTCTTCCTGGGTCGCACGCTCTCATCTGGAACAGTAGGATCACAAGAGTCCGTGTCTTGCTGGCATGTTAGCAAGACGGAATGAGGCGGTGCATGTGGAGGGTCGGAAGCTGGCATGACATGGGGCCTCCAGTAATGTGACTGTAATCACATGATGTGATGGGACAAGGCGTGGTTGATAGAACCATGTTCTCACACAAACTGCGGTAACGTCACGGAGAAGAGAGGTAGGCTTTGGAACCAACGCACCTTGGTTCAAAGCCTGACTCTACCATCAGTAGCTAGGAGACCTTGCCAGGGTGACTCAAGCTCTTGATTGCCTCAGTTTATCACCCCGCAAAATGGGCATAACAGCCGTGCCTATTCATAGCATTGTTGGGGGGGGGTTAATTTACATGAAGCCGGAAGCCCAGCCCAGGCATGTGACAATCACCAATGAATGATAGCTATTTTTGCTATCGCCAGTCCTGTATTTACATTTTGAAGATTTTCCTGACTGTCAATGGGTCAGATATTGTGTTACATCTAAAGGAACGGGCTTAAGTTTAAGACCAAACACTAGGGCAGTGAGGGTGGGGCTCTGGTTTCCATCCTACAGGTTTGAGGTGATGAGGCTCCAGAAACGCTTTCTGTCCTCGCAGACACTGGGGCTAGAAAATCTGTGCGCATGTGTCCTGGATTCCCCATGCAGCTAGTTCACCTTCGTCGGCCCTGCTGGCTGAGAAGCCGTTGCTCTGGCCCCAACCATCTGCCCTTTGCTCCCAGAGCAGCTTGGGCAAACAGAAGAGGGGGGGTGGGTGGGACAGGAAAGAGCCCTAATTGCCCCCCACTAAAAACAGAGCACACGAA